>JASCZW010014585.1:0-22603 GCA_034211315.2 Aedes japonicus
GTTTTTCCTTTTGTTGATGATCGCTTGAATTGTCCTCTTTTCGAAATCTTCTCGAAATCTTCTTACTTCGAAACTGCCAGACTCAATGGGTACGAAATACGCGTATCTGTCGAAGATAAGCAAAGGTAGTTGGAATTAAATGGAAGATACTAATTCTTCTTCTAATTTCTAGTTACAGGTATTCCACTAAACAGCTCAAACCCTCTGAGATTTCCGTTAGCCTCTGCGCGCAAAACATGGGGCGACAACTTCAAGCCTGCAGCCTCATGTAGTGGACAAAAATCAAATCTAGTTATCATGTCTGAAAGATAAATTCATTGCATAGTGATCATTTAAACTGAAAAGTTTGATTTTTCGCTCCTTTTTTTCATTTCAACCGTGTTCAAAAATTATAAACAATTAATTATTAATGCCAATTTTTAGTTCAAGCCGTACAAAAAACTATAATCTTTCAAACAGTTATCGGATTAATAGATCAAGCCCGGGGCTTGAAGTTAGATTTAAAAACATGGTTTCGAGAAATCGCCATTTTGTAGCCGCCATTTTGAATTTTTACAATTTATCTCTTTAGAGTTTTGAACAATAATCAAATTTAATCGTCAAAACCAGAAGTTCGTACGCGTTTTCATTCTCCCGCAAAAAAATACAAACTTTGTCTTATTTTTGCCCAAATCCAGGGGAGGGTCTCCTTAAAAGAAGCAAAGCGATTTTCCAAAAATCTAAAAAAAAGCTTCCAAAAGCTTCTAAAAATTGTACTCGAAAAAAATTTACCATACAAACATGATCACCAAACAATTTAAAAGAATACTTTTGCGACCGTCACGGAAAGTGGTCCGATTTCGAGCGATGATCAGTCCAAACATTTTTTAAATATTTGCCCTAATCCATCGGAAATATTTCTACTAGGCGATTCCAATATTGAAAACTATTGATTTTCAACATTGAACTATTGAGACAAATACAAATATAAGATGATGTCTTGTAATTTCGTTTTGAAGATTAAATTTACTAAATGCCAAGTATTTTCCTATCACAGACATCAAATGTAAGAAAGGGCAGAATGCTTCAGATTAAAGCTCTAGCTCGACTGGGAAGTGTTTCCGATGCTATCTTCGAAAAAAACTCTCGGCTAACAATCGCTACGCCGTTAATTATTAATGTTAATAGGAAATAGGGTAGGGAACCAGCGTTGCCAGGTGGATTTATACAATATCGGTAAAATTCAAATTATTTTCAAGTGAACTATAGTTTAATTTTAATATAAGATTATAATATATTTTGGCAATCATTTTTCTTCTATTTTCAAATATTATATGAACAAAGTTTGACGTAAACATAAAAAATAAAATAAAAAATGCATCAGCCATTTTTTTTTAATTTTACCATCTCGAGGTTGAATATGTATACTTTGAATAAATATACTTTACAATACATTTTTTTAAAAAATACACACTTCTTAAGATGTTATTAAGATAACAAAAATCATGTATAGCGATAAGGTTTTTGAGCCACCTCCCGTTGTGCTAAGCACCTCGCTAAGCACATCCTCCTTTTTTTAATAGATTTTAACACAAAAACGGATTAATTCTAGTGTATACCGCTTCCAATTTTATACACTTTTCCATATATACCACTGGATTTGTTAATTACGAAAAGCTAAGTTATGATCGATTATTCAACACTGCTTCTTGAGCGCATAGAGTATTTGATATTTTTGAGTTTTTTTGCTTGATAGAACGAAAATAGGCGACTACGATGAAGTAGCGCTCTACCCTATCAATAAACTGATAATTTCTTTTGAAAATCCCATATTAAAAAGCATAAATGTATAACATATTGCAGCTTGTTAATATAGGACTGATGAGTTTAATTTGCTTGAAATTACAACCTCTCTTCATTTGTTAACGCATTTAATATCATAATTAGACTCGATAGTTTTATCACAGACATACAACCATAACACTCCAAATTTGTTCATCGTACGTGCTTTTAAGACTAATTCAAATGATTCTCGCGTTGAGTTTCGAACGGGCGAACTCCATATAGCGATTTCTCTTCTTTGATCCGAAAATAATTGATAACTACAGGTAAACGAGTTGGCATATCCGTTGCGATAAAGGATAATTCCGTCTTGCAGGTTAAATACAGACACTTGCTTTGACTAAGATATTAGCCAAAAATTGACCAAGAGAAATTGATCAATGCATTTACTTCCGTATAAAACTCAAAGCGCTCTTTGATAGTTGGCACTTAATTCCCTTGCATTTGGCGTATAAGAAATGTTAAATGTATTGTGGCTATCTGTGGTTTTATTAAATGATACAAAAATAGATGCTATTGGCTAAAGGATAATGTTGAAACTTAACACTAATGAAATGTTATGTGTGACTGAATGAACTGGATATCATCGTTACTTTTTTTCGTTTAAACCTTTTTTATTCCTTTATTTTGTTTTTTTATTTATTCAAATCTGGTGCAGTTTTAATTGAGAAAATATTTTCAGAAAAATAATTAATTAGGGGTAAGAAATCTAAAAAACACGCTGATATATAATAAACCAAATATAATGTTAAAATAACTTTCATAAAAAATCGGTATTTATCGGTATAAAAAGTTGGAAATCGGTATTTTCAGAGCGCTTGTCGGTTTATCGGTATTGAGAATAAAAATCGGTATAAATACCGATAAATCGGTATACCTAGCAACGCTGTAGGGAACGGCTTAGCACTCCAAGACCCTATTCCAGCACGGGGTAAACGTTAACCTACAACGATCATTTCTGCAGTATGGCGCTTCACTACATGGAGCACCATACTGCAAAAAATGAGCGTTGTAGGTTAACGTTTACCCCGTGCTTGGAATAGGGTCTTGGGGTGCTTAAGCCGTTCCCTGCCCTATGAAGAAAATGCCAACACTATTCGAGAAGGAATTTCCAGAAGGCCTCCTGGAGAAGGTGTACTTTTACACTGCGGTGCACAATTCAACTCTGCTTGCAGAATTGCAAGCTGATGGTCTCGGCGCTATCCCATTACAACGCGGTCAAGGAAATCCTGAAACAGATGCAAGTGCAGTATTTCACGCATGACATCGAAGCTTATTTAATTTTATGGTAAAACAATGAATTTTAACAGGCGCGTAAAATTTCCACTCCTTTAATTTCAAACCAAAGGAGGCGTAAACAACGAAATTGTATGCAATATTTCATGCGACATACAACAATGTTTGCAATCTTTCATACGTCAAGCTAGATTCAGGCGTAATAGGGCTTAAACTTACATGAAATATCCCATTATTTATCTGTGTGGCACGATAAGAGCCGAAAATAAATGCACCTCGGAGATTATGTGAGCTTAGATCAAAAAAAACAAAATTGAAATAAATTTATTCAATAAATTAATCATGAATTTCTTGAAAATTTATAGAATTCAATAAAGTTATCAAAAATAATGCCAAACCGGTCTCTGATCTACAGTTCATTTGTATTAAAGGGTGCCCACGATGAAATTGCCACACTATGAAATTGCTCTAACTTTTTAACCGTTGGGTAGAATTTAATGAAAATTTGGGTGGATTTAGTTCATAGTGCATTATTTACATTCTGCAAGTTTTAAAGTCCTGTGATCAAAACTCGCGGAAATGGAGTCGAAAGAACAGCTCGTGCGTGATAAAATCTTGCGCATTCATCACGAGAACAAGGATCTCTCGCATCGTTCCATCGCTAAAACGTTGGGAATCGCGAATTCCACGGTGTCGCGAGTGATTAAGCGGTTCGAGGAACGGTTGACCACCGATCGGAAGCCCAGAAGTGAAGGAAAAAGTATTCCGTACAACACCAAAAATCACAACCGCGTAGTTGGGCCTTCAACCGAAATCCGAACGCCTCCGTTCGGGATGTGGCTAAGAAGCTGCACCTATGCCGAAGTTTTGTCCAGAAGGCCAAAACTAAGGCTGGGCTTCGAACGTTCAAGGTACAAAAGGCCCCTAATCGCGACGAGAAGCAGAACAAGTCCGCCAAAACCCGTGCCAGGAAGTTGTACCTCAACATGCTGACGAAAGTTGAATGCTGCATCATGGACGACGAAACATATGTGAAGGCCGACTTCAAACAGATCCCCGACAACCTGTTTTTCACGGCCAAGGATAAGTTCAGCATTCCGAGGCATGTCCGCACTCAGAAGATGTCCAAATTTGCGAAGAAATTCCTGGTTTGGCAAGCCATCTGCACGCGCGGGAAGCGGAGTGCACCTTTCGTAACCCAGGACACGATGAACGGACAGGTGTACATAAAAGAGTGCCTCCAGAAGCGGCTGCTTCCTCTCCTGAAGGCCCACAACGTCCCAACAATCGTCTGGCCAGATTTGACCTCATGGCACTACTCCAAGGACGTGCTGAAGTGGTATGCGGACAATAAGGTCAATTTCGTGCCGAAAATGTTCAACCCTCCCAACACTCCGGAGCTCCGCCCCATCGAGAAGTACTGGGCGATTATGAAGCAGCACCTTCTTAAACGACCTAAGGTAGTGAAGACAGTCGAGGAACTGAAGAAAATGTGGGTTTACATGCAAAAAACGGTTGATTCACAGGTTGTGCAGAATCTTATGGCCGGGGTTAAGGCCAAGGTGCGGGCATTTGCGTATGGACTGTAAATAAAATACGAGTAAAATGGTAAAATGAAGTTTATTAGTTATTTCTCAATCCCTGAAAATTTGATGGCAATCGGATGAAAACTCGAATTTTGAGAATCAATTTTGTGTGTGGCAATTTCATCGTGGACACCCTTTACATTTAATATTTGAAATTTATTTTTTTCAAATTTCCATGATTTCTTATATTTCAATATGGCGATTGGAAGAAATCACAGTATTTCCAAAAAGCCGATTTATCTTCGCAATGGCTACTATAAAACTATTTGGTCATTTGGTGACTTCTCTCAATGCCAATTTGCCGTTTAATGCATTTACTGGAGGCAAAATGGTTTCAAAATGCTTTTTCAACTAACCATAATAAGATAATTTGAATGAGCCCTAAAACGGCATTTGAAAACAGCATTTTACGAGTTCATAAAGTCAAAATAAAACCTCCTTTAAATAAAGGAGTAAAAGAAATTTGAGAAGACAAGGCTTCAAGGTCGTTGTAAAGAAGCCTACACAGCTTCTTTACAACGACCTCATAAACCTGACTAAAATATAAAACCTTTTGACATCTCTTGGTACCATCCAAACCAAATTGATTTCCAGTGGCGTTCATAAAACTTTAATAAAACATATTTAAGCTGGATGGTTTTTGACAATGTTACTTGGAATATCACCCCTTAGGCGTAAAGGGGTTACCAAAGGAAAAATTAAAACAAGAGAAATAAAGACACATTTCAGCAGAAGTAGCAAAATGCTTCAATAACTCGGCAGCCTTGGAACTTTTCAGAGTGACAATGAGCCAGTATTGAATAGGCAGCTGGCGGTGACAAGTGCCCTGAAGGGTGCTCTGGCGAGCAATCATTGTACAGGATGCCTCTATCGCCTTTGGCAAGGCAACCGTTGCTAGGCTGCCATTGGTTATGCAGTCGTGTGATGGGCAGTCGGGTAGCCAAGTCAGTGGTGAATTTGTAGCCAGCCGGTGGGTACAACCACGAGGTGTATGATCTAGTTGGCAGACATCATTCGGTAAGGCGCTACGTTGAGTGGTATAAACGGTATAAGCCAGCCACCGTCATCATCGCTAATGTGTGAAGAAAATGCATTAACTAGTAACAATTTAGGACAACCAATTTGATTTTCCCAGCTAAAGAGTTTTTTTGGACTGGAATATATCTTAAGGCTTGCTTCATTTAGAATTGGAACAAACTTTTGCTCATATTGTGGTGCTCCTGGTGGACGAATTTGGAAGTTCTTGGCGCCCACGTGTCGGGAATTTTGTCAGCTTCACGTATGTATTTTTGACATTCCGCAAATCGACTGTACCTTGTAAACAATCAACATGGAAGCCGAAAGAAGGGAAAAAATTATGCACAGTTATTTGGAAAATCCATTGTGGTCTGCATCTAGGCTAGCTAAACAGCTGAAATTGCCCAGAAATACCGTATGGCGCGTTATCAAATGGTATAAGGAAACATTGACGACGATTCGGAAGCCTCAAGCCAATCGTCGGAGTGGAACTGTCGACCGGGAACTTCGTGGTAAGATTTTGAAGACGATTAAGAGGAATCCCCGCGCCGCCTAATGAGCCGTGTTACAGGAAAAATTCGAGAATTCCTTCGAAACCGTGACGGATTTCCGTATTTTTTCTTAAAAGTATGAAGAAAACGCTACATTTGTATAAAAAAAGATCTTGAATTCAATAATAAATAACTGAAATACAGGCAATTGTTATTGTTCCAATTCTATCTGAAGCAACCTTTACATACCGTTTCAAATGCTTGTCAATTGGAAGCCAGCGGTGGCAAGAAACGTTTCAACTTTCCCTTCAACGCATACCTTATATCTTTTGTTTAATTTCAAACGCAGCTCGGAAATTTAAACGGTTTTTATATTATTCCAAAGCGCAAATATAAAACAATCTTAGGAGCATGCCAAATAAAAAAATTACAAATGGCGACCGTCATGAAATATTCAAACAAATGATTTATAATATTCATTACGTATCAATTTCGCATTGGAGATGATCTTCGACATATCCATAAACCATTATTTCATCTTCTCGGATGGCCTCAGTTCTATTGAGGCCCTCCGGTCCATGAAAACATTGAGGCACTCATCTTACTTTCTTTCAAAAATCAGGAAACAGATGTGTGCGTTGGTCGGAAGATCAATTGGAATTACCTTTGTGTGGGTTCCATAACATTGCTAAATTTCAGGCAATGAGAAGGCGGACTCTCTATCAAAGGTGAACGCACAAGAAGGTGAGATTTTTGGTAGAAGAATTTCACTCGATGACCTTTTCCCATTAGTACGTCAGAGTTCTCTTCAAAGATGGCAAAACGATTGGACAAGTAATTCTCTTGGCGGTGGTTACATAAGTGGTTCAATGTAGGGATGTAAGTCACGGTTTCATTCGTGTGATGTCAAGACTTATGTCCATCCACTACTCGCTAGACGCACATCTCTACTGAATTAACCTCGTCGATGACAATATACATAGATGCGGAACCGGTTACAGCTTTACTATCCTCTTATTTCCGTGCTACTTGTACCTTCTCAGCAAGCTGTTTGTCAACCATCTGCGCCTAGCTCCTGAGAGGAGCAAGAGGAACCGAGTACTTGATGGCAGCCGCCGCCATGAGCAGCAATTATTTACTTAGATAATTTACCTGCCTAATCCTTTCCAAACGATAATGTGACCTATTAACTCATGCTAGCCACGAGTAATTGATGCCCCTCTTACAAACACCATAAAGCAAAACATTTGATATAACAATTTTGAATATCGGCTCCGCAAAGTGTCTCACACGTCTGAGCCTTATAAATAAACGGACTATTTAAAAAAACATTCAATAACACATTGCTACGTAGTCCCACGTCACCTCAATGGGTTGTCCCTTGTAGTTTTTTTTATTGTACTCAAAAAAAAATCCGCTTAGCTTAAAGGGTGTATTCGATAAAAATGGCACACACATATATACTCATCAAAATTAAACTGATTATCGGATTTTCTTGAAATTTTCTGGGAATGAAGAACTACTAATGAGTTTTGATTTACAACATTTGTTTTATTCAATTTCGTCTCCCATCCCGAATGCCCGCACCTTCCTTTTTACTCCACCCATCAAATTTTGTACAACCGATTTTCCCAGTGTTTTTGTTGTTTTTACCCAAATTTTCTTCAATTCTAGCTCTGTTTTATAGTTTTGGGATGTTTCCGAAGTTCCGTTTTCATAATTGCCCAGAATTTTTCAATTGGACGAAGTTCCGGTGAATTTGGTGGGTTCATATCCTTTGGCACAAAATTGACTCCGTTGGCTCGGTACCACTCCAATACGTTTCGAGCGTAGTGGCAGGATGCTAGATCAGGCCAAAACAGAGTTGATCCTTTGTGCTTCTTAATGAATGGCAAGAGACGCTTCTTAAGGCACTCTTCCGTGTAAATCGAACCGTTTATTGTTCCGGAAGTGATGAAGGGAGCACTTATTTCACCACATCCGCAAATCGCCTGCCAGATTAGAAACTTCTTTGCAAATTTCGATAGTTTCTTCTTTCGAACATCCTCCGGAACATCGAACTTCGACTTGGCAACGAAATATTCTTGCCCAGGAAGTTGACGGAAGTCGGCCTTGACGTATGTTTCGTCATCCATCACGATGCAACCGGATTTGGTGAGCAGCTTCGTGTAAAGTTTCCGGGCGCGGGTTTTCGCAGTGGTTTGGGGTTTTTTGCACTTTGTAAACATGTAACCCAGCACGCTTTATGGTTTTCTGCACAAAACCGACTGACACCTTAGACTTTTTAGCGACATCTCGAATTGACATGTTTGGACGGTTCTTGAATTGTTGTACGACTTTCCTGGCCATTTTACTGTCCATTGGACCACTTTTACGACCACTCCCTTCCTTCCTTTGGACACTCAGACGCTCCTTGAAGGTTCTTATTACACGAGACACAGTTGTATTTGCAATTCCAAGCCTTTTAGCAATCCACCGGTGGGACGCTCCTGGATTTTGATTGTGAGTGCACAAAATTTTCTCAAGGACAATTTCTTGTTTTGACGACATGACTGGAACTACTGAATGTATAACTATGAAACTTGGCAGATGTAAATAATACACTATGGATAAGATCTACTCAAATTTCTAGGTTTTTTACTCATACGATTCAAAAGTTACAGAAGATTTTCTGTGTGCCATTTTTATCGAATACACCCTTTATTCAGTTTTGGTTTAGAAACACGACGAACTTTTCTTGAAATATTTCACATCATCTTTCGGACACTCTGCTCATCAACTTAATCGGCCATTTCATTTCCCATCTCTCATCATATCTGCTGTGTCCCGAGTCACTTGTCCAGTCTTTGTCAGCTTCCGCTTAACAGTTGCCCAGTATTTCTCGATTAGGTGAATTTTAAGTATCTCTAGATTGTAGTGGTAGCTTTTCTAATGCAGTGGCCAATCGTAAGTTCCATTTCAACGCTTACTGTGATCCTTCCGAACAATAGTTTTCAGCTCATAGAAACGCTTGATGCAAAATCAACGGTTTCGCAATTTTTGAACCTGACCAACGTTTGTGTGTAAAAGTAATTTTCTAACTTCCTTTCGGCTTCTATCTGTCGCAACTTTTTTAAATCTTATTAAATCATAATGAAACTTTTACCACTGAAAGAACGTCTCATTGTGCATTTTCGCTGATTCTGATCAATCTCTGCATAGCAACCATTAATATGTGCAGTCAGGCAAGCATAAGCAAACTTTTACGACTGAGAGAAGAAAGCTTCCTTAATACACTGCTGTCAAAACATTGGAGAACCGACCACTAGGAGCGTTTTTCAATTCGTCCAGATTTTAACTGCATCGAGCTCTACAAATACCCCTAAGCAGCCTGGCTCGATGCACATCACGAAACATCCGGCCAGGTTCGATGAATCGCACCAACAGACCCATAAATCCTGTTGATAGCAAAGTGACCATCGTTCGCCATATCGTTTGTGCCAAGTGCCATACTGCCCCTCCCCGCTTTCAGGCAGAGCTTTTGAGTGAGCTTGAGCGTCAACACTAGCTCTATTCCAGCGAGGAAGATGATGCTAATGATGTACCACCCCGAAGATTGCTGCTGCCACAACCCATCCCACTGCTGAAGGCATGCATATGGATGTGGATTGTATGAATTCCAACCAGAGTGGATCAACGTAAAGTGAATCTGTCATCGTGTGTGCTGGAGCAGTATGAGCCATTATTCACAAATCTCATGATGGTGTGTTTTTTGTACAGCGGCATCCTCTGTCACAGTCTTTTTCCGGGAGTGGCTGATTTCAAGTTTCGATACACTGACTAAGGGGTGGGGGGGTGGGGAGTGCATCTCTAGGGAAGGTGAATCGTCTTGCTTTCCAAAACGTTCACCCATCTCCGGTACGATACGGTGCCAGGATCGTGATGTATCGGTAAATGAAGACCGTGTGACTGAGTGAGTGGGCGTGAGTGACAATGAGACTTCTGCATATCAGGAGCAAGGAGCTTTCAATCACTCTGTGTCATCAGTGTATGACAAATGTACCGGGATTGATTTCTCTGGGAAGAGTGGTTCTTTTTTTCTTATTTTGACAAATTTCTTTATCTGGAACCTGGATCTTGCACGACTGGGATATTTCGTAGAAGAAGGGGGGATCGGGAGATTGTTCATTAAATCGTCTCGTTGGTAATAGAAAGCATACACGCCAGGACCGATCCGACTACCAATAATTTGTCGGTGGTAGTTTATAATTCGTCTTGTATTCAGTAGAGTTTCAGAGCTCGTTCTTGGCCTATCAGTACAAGTAGTATTTTGTCTAATTTTTTTAAACTGATCTTATTAAAATGAAATTTTACCTAAACAGATGAATTTAGAAATTTATTGATCTTTATTCACGGATTATTTTCCGTTGACCGTCGAATGGTCCAAAGGTCGAATGAAAAGAAGAGCAGCAAAAAGCTAATTAGCAAAGAGGTCGAACGTACAGAACTTTAAATGCATGTAGGTATGAAAAGTGTTGCAAGACACAGTCATTAGATTGGCATTTGGCATTTCTACACTCCTCGTCCAACTCGCTTCAATCCGTTGCCCTGGTGATCCCACCCCTGCCCAGTGGATTTAAAGGGTGGAAAGATCAAAAATTGGTGGAACATGTTTAAGTGCGCACAGATTGAAGACTCTACCGATAATTACAAACACACTAATTACTATATCCCAGCCAGCAACGGAAACTGGGTTGCGGACAGGTCGGCATTATGGACGACGGGCAAGTACCTGGTTCAGGAAGTTGTGTCTACTACAAACGAAGCCTTCGCGGTTGAAAAAGTGAATGGAGTGTTCTTCTGCAGCTGCTATTCACCGCCAAGATGGTCGATTGAACAGTTTTCTAACATGCTCGATCGTACGATAACTGAGCTAACTGGCCTAAACCCGTTGGTAATAGCGGGGGACTTCAACGCTTGGGCGCTCGAGTGGGGGGAGGAGGGCCTTACCAACCCTAGGGGCCAGATTTATCTGGAGACCTTGGCTAGGCTCAATGTGGACCTAGCCAACGTGGGTACCAAGAGTATCAACAATAGAAAGGGAGCGGAATCGATAATCGATGTCAGCAGTCCTGGGCTGCTTAATAATTGGAGAGTGGATGATGGCTACACCCATAGCGACCACTTGACGGTTATTGTATCGTCCACAAAACAAGGCAGCCTGCGGAAGAAGGAGCATCCACTCCATTCGCCCGCCGATAGAGGGCGTACTACTTTGACGTGTAGACATTCAAAGAGGCGTTTTAGAGGGAACGAAACTTACGCGAAACCCAGGAACCTTGCGGCGAACGACTTGTCATGACACTTACACAAGCGTGTGATGCGACCATGCCGAGGGAAGTCAAATCAAGGATTGGAAGATTGCCGGTATATTGGTGGACGGAGTCGATGGCTGACCTCCGAAGAACATGCCTCCGCGCAAGACGGAGGATGCAAAGAGCCGATAGAATCGAGCTTAGAGGAGCGCGCTAAAGAGCGAGATAAGGGCCAACAAGCGAGCCTGCTTTGAGAGCCTGTGTCAAAAGGTGAATACAAATCCGTGGGGCGACGCCTATCGGGTAGTAATGGCCAAAACCAAAGGAACGGTGGCACCAACCGAGAGCTGCTGCAGGTGATCGTTGGGGGACACTTTTCTAACAACGACCCGAGTCCTTGCCCCTCCGCCGCCATATCCCATGACCAGCGTTCCAGTGTCCCAGACCGTAACGCTGTCATAGCGACGGAAGGGTGGGTGGCGCAGCCGAACACCCGTAACCACGTGGGTATTGATAACGGCACAACGGGGGCTGGCGACGAGGTGACGGTGATGAACGAAAAACTAATTGCGATAGCAAAGCCGCTAAAGGTGAACAAAGCGCCGGACCCGGATGGTATTCCGAACCTGGCCATCAAGACGGCTATCTTGCTGAATTCCGATATGTTCAGGGTGGTGATGCATAGGTGTTTAAACGATGGCGTCTTTCCGGACGCCTGGAAATTTCAGACCCTAGTGTTGCTACCGAAGACAAGGGAGCCATCAAGGGATCCATAGGCATATCGTCGTATATGTCTATTGAATACGGCGGGTAAGGTGCTTGAGAGCGTAATCGTCAATAGACTGATAACACGGACGGTATAGGCGGTCTGTCTAACAACTAGTTTGGCTTCCTTAAAGGAAAGTCGACGAAGGATGCCAGTCTGTCCGTCACCAAGACGGCTGAAGTGGCAATCCAGCGCAAAAGGCGTGGAGTACGCTACTGTGCAATGGTCACCCTTGAAGGTGAAAAATGCGTTCAATAGCGCCAGTTGGGTGGCTTTCGCCGACTCGCTCCAACGCCTTCAGGTTTCTGGGTACCTGTACAAGATTCTTGGAAGCTTCTTCCAGAATCCCGTTTTGGTATACAACATAGAGGAAAGCCAGAAACGTGTTCAGATCACCGCAGGCGTCCCACAAGGTTCGATCCTGAGTGCGGTGTTATGAAACACGATGTACGATGAAGTACTACGGCTTCAGTTCCCGAACGGAGTGAAGATAGTCGGGTTCACAGACCTTGAATCCATTCAAGATGTGGAGTTAGCGGCCTCGCATTCCATTGGCATTGTGGAGAGATGGATGAGTTCAAGGAAACTGGAGCTAGCCCACCATAAGACTGAGGTCACGGTGGTAAACAACCGAAAATCGGAGCAACATGCGACGATCAATGTAGGTAACTGCGCAATTGAATCGAAGAGGTCTTCGAGGAATCTTTGGGTCATGATCAATGATAAGCTGTCCTTTATCAGTCACGTCGATTACGCATACAAGAAAGGCTCTATGGCTATATCGGTATTATCCCGCATGATGTCAAATAGCTCGGCGGTGCAAGGTAGTGTAGAGTTCATTCAAGTAAATATGGCAACCATGCTATGTATCTGGGAGAGACTGATACTGTGCATGCGGGAGAATGATAGCAGCAGAGAGAGAGAGAGAGCGCGGATATGTGAGTTCCGTATCTCGTACGTAGTATCCATCGATTGCGAGGGCAGAAGTGAGTGAACTATTGTCGAGTCCGGAAGCAAATAAACGTTGTTGCGAATTGGACGATTTTCATTAGTGGTTTCCGAAAGTTATTGCTTACTTACTCCCCGGGAAGGTTCTACAATTTGGCGCAGCCAAACGGATCAATGAAGGTAAGTTAAAAAACAGTGATATGAGTGCGAGCTACATTTTATTGCAACTTTTTAAGATAACTGAATTATCACAGATTGACTCAGGTGTTTTCTATAAAGCAGCAACTATTTTTTTTGCTAATGTTGAAATTTGAATAATAGTTGAATAATAGTTGGGAAAAGTTTTACCGTTGTGATCTTTGAATTGCCGAAAAGGAAAGAAATATGCTGAGAATTTTTTTTTTTACGAAAAACGTGGTAATGGCGAGGTCGGTTGAATACAAAAAAAAAAAAAAAGCCTTTACGTACACTGTCATAAGATGATGCGAGCAATGTGAGGAAAACTGCAGAGCAAACGCACACACACATAAAATTGAAATACTTGCGAGTCCGGCTGGTGGCCGAAGCGTACATAGAAAAGAAAAGATGCGAGCCCGGCTTGCTGCAGAAGCGCACACACAGGGAGGAAAAAGATGCGAGACCAGCAGGCAGCTGTAGCGCAACACACACAAAAAAGATGCTAGTCTGGCTGGTGACCATAGAGCACAAATAAAAAGCGAGCCCGGCTGAAGACCGAAGCGCACATTCAAAAAGTAAAAGATGCGAGTCCAGCTTGCTGCTGTAGCGCACTGTACAAATTGAGACGAGCCTGATTGAAGCGCCAAACTACATACAAATGCGAGTCCGGCTGAGGGTCGAAGCGCACACATGTTCCTATGATGCGAGTACGGATGGAAGCTTGCATGAAAGCATGGAAAAGAAGTTGCCTGATTAATACAGGCAAAAATGTATACGATAGGAAAAGCTTGTGTGTGCGTGTGCGTCTGATGGTGGGGAATGAAAATACTGAAGCATGTTGCTACGGTGAACTTGAACAGGATACGTAATGCAAACGTTTTCAAGATAGTGCGTAGGAAATTAATTGTTGATGTTGATTAATTGAGTAATGTATATGCAAGGAAAAGAAGTAAAAATAGTTGTTTTGTTAAAGGAAAAATTCGGAACGATAAGCAGTAGTGAGCACATAAGTATCCTTCATGATGTGGTTCATTAATGTGAGACTGTTCACTACTATTTCAGATGGACCTTGATAAGTATTGCCCATTGGAACCTTTCAACGATGCCGTTGACGCTTCGGATCTTCGCAGAGAATGGGAAGAGTGGCTGAGATCGTTCGAGCTTCTCCTGGAACTGAAACAAATCAAATATCAACACGAAAGATTGGTTCTCATGCTAGCCCGTGGCGGTCGAGGTCTTCAGCGGATTTACTACAATCTGAGGCCGGTTACTGGCGAGATTCATCCAGGACCTACAATAGTGCCTTTAGCCCCACAAGAGACCCCCGAATTCGATAATGCGATCAAACGACTAAATAACTTTTCGTTGGTAAACGAAATGAAAGGGTTGAGCTAGAAGTCTTTCGATCACTGAAGCAATCCCCGATGAATCTTTTAACAACTTCATCCTTAAGCTTCGCACGCAAGCCACCCGATGTGATTTCCGGGATCGTGAGGAGCAAGAGATTTTACAACAAGTAACGATGGGTGCTCGGGATGATAGAGTCAAGGACAAAGGCCTCGAGAACGTCATGGGTCTTGATGAGTTGATGAACTACGCCATTAATCGTGAGATTTTGTTGAAGCAAAAGCAGAAAACACATCCATTCAAGCTTGAACCCGAAGTCTCCAGTCTTTCGGCGGTGCAGCAGGAGTGGAAACGAACATCTCAACCCAGACAAGGACCATCAGAAATGTCGAAGGATAGGCGTGAATCTTGGTATAAAGGTAACCGCCCCAGAATTGAATGTGGACGTTGTGGTTCTTGGAAACATGAAAGCAGTTCACAAAGCTGCTCTGCTCACAGTTCTCGTTGTAACAACTGTGGAATTAAAGGACATTTTGCCAGAAAGTGTACCAGAGTACGAAACACGCAGTTTAAAGCCCAACGTACTTGGAAACGTGCTAGTTCCGAAGCCAATGCCTTACGCGAAGGAAGTCTAAACGATGAGGAACCATCACGTCGTTGTCATATGCCAGAAGACCCGATGAAGGTAGAATAACTACACATGTTTATTTTGTTTTAGCGTGCAACGCTTGTCTTTGCTAATTGATCTTTTGATTTGTTATTATCCCTTTTTTTAAATGAATTTGCTTTACGTATTAGCGTCTTAGGACAGCTAACAATAAAGAATAAAAAAAGTAAAGGTGGAATTAAAATAGGCTTGTAATTTCTATTTCTTTTAGATGAGCCTGAGAAATAACGGAATTATCACGTGTAAGATTGACCAATATCCTACAGAGTTTCTAATAGATTCAGGGGCAGCTATTAATACTGTTACCGAGCTGGTATGGAACGAACTTGTAAATACCAACGCGACCATTTTCAAGAAAAGGTTTCAATGTAACCGGAAGATTCTTGCGTTTGCGAGCAGTGAACCATTGCGTGTTCTTGCAATTTTTGAGGCATGGATTTCAGTGAATGAATCCAAACCTAAAAATTACGCCGAGTTCTTTGTTATTGAAGGATCTCAAAAATCACTTCTAAGCAAGAGAACGGCGGAGGACCTGAAAGTTTTAAAAGTAGGTCTTCAGGTTCAACACATTGAGGTCAAACGCGAAGCCTTTCCGAAGTTCCCAAATGTTGAAGTCAAACTATCCATCGACAGTCGTATACCCCCGAGAAAAATTGCTTACTTGAGGATCCCTGTAGCAATGGAAGAAAAGGTAGACCAAAAGATAATGGAAATGTTGCATAACGATATAATAGAACCAGTTGTGGGCCCTCCGGAATGGATTTCCCTTTGGTTGTGGTACCGAAGGGGAAGGATGACATTAGATTGTGCATAAAATCATGAAGTATCCCAACGAGGCTATACAACGTGAACACTATCCGCTCCCAATGATGGACACTTTCCTAAATAAACTCCGAGGATCAACTGTTTTCTCGAAGCTTGATATCACGTCCGCTTTCCACCATATTGAGCTACACCCGGAATCTCGTGGAATTACTACTTTCATGACTGGCAGAGGGCTTATGAGATTCAAACGATTAATGTTTGGCATTAATTGTGCGCCGGAGATATTCCAGCGAGTGATGACGGAGATGTTAGCTGGCATTGAAGGTGTTATAGTTTATATTGATGATGTGGTGGTAGCTGGCCGAACTCTGGAGGAGCATGACGGACGACTGCGGGAAGTTCTAAGTGTTCTGAAAGAGAACAATGCATTGTTAAATAAAGCCAAATGTCTGGTTGGAGTATCCGAGCTCGAGATCTTGGGATTTAAAGTAAGTGCAGCAGGAATCAGCCCGTCGGATGAAAAGATCTCTGCTATTAGAAATTTTCGGAAACCGGAAACTAAGGAAGAAGTCCGTAGTTTTCTTGGACTTATGAACTTTGTCGGCCAATTCATCCCGGATTTTTCAACTCGAACTGAGGCTTTACGCCAATTTATTAGAGGTGATGTTGACGTCTTTGGTGATGATCAACAGAAGGCTTTTGACGATTTGAGGAATGAATTATCGAACACGGTTTGCAGATTAGGCTTTTTCGATACGAAGGATGAGACTGAATTGTACGTTGATGCTTCTCCGGTCGGTTTAGGGGCAGTCCTCACTCAGAGAAACAATAAAAGAGTACCGAGAATTATAAGTTTTGCATCAAAAGGACTCACTAAAACGGAGAGGGTATATCCACAAACACAGCGTGAAGCCCTAGCCGTCGTCTGGGCAGTTGAAAAATTTTATCCCTATTTATTTGGTACTCGTTTCACGATATTCACTGACCACAAAACGTTAGAATATATCTTTGGAGGAAAACACCAACAAGGAAAGCGTGCTTGTTCAAGGGCTGAAGGATGGGCGTTGCGTCTCCAGCCATATGACTATTGTGTGAAGCATATCCCAGGATCAACTAACATTTCAGACATTCTTTCGAGATTATGTGAGCAATCAGAAATACCCTTCGACGAAAGTACCGAGCATTATCTGTGTGCCATAGGAGAGGGATCAAACGCCATCGGTTTGCAGGAAATTAAAAACGAGACATGTCTGGATAAAATCTTGAGTGCAGTAATTAGGGCTATCCAAAGCCAGGACTGGTCATCGGATCTTGTTCGCTACCAAGCTTTTTCCAAGGAACTGGGAGTAATTGACGGCATTATAGTTAGGGACGATAGGATTGTTCTTCCATCAAATCTACGGAGAAGAGCATTGAAATAGCCCACCGTGGCCACCCAGGTGTGGTCACCATGCGACGAGTCCTTAGGGAAAAGGTGTGGTGGCCGTACATGGACCGAGATGTCGAGAACCATATTCAAGAGTGCGCAGGATGTGCCACTGTCAGCTCACAAGGTCCTCCAGAACCCATGCTGCGAAAAGAAATGCCTGAGCGAGCTTGGCAAGAAATTGCAATCGATTTCTTCACGGCAAAAGAATGTGCGACGTTCCTAGTAACCGTCGATTACTACAGCCGCTTCCTCAGGGTTATTGAGATGAAGAGCATCAACGCTGCTAAGACTATTGAAGCTCTTGAGTCAATTTTTCGAGAGCAAACTTACCCTGAGTCGATTCGTAGCGATAACGGTCCTCCTTTTTCCAGTGAAGAATTCTCTGCTTACTGCACTAAGAAAAATATCCGCCTGATACGTACGATTCCATATTGGCCACAAATGAATGGCCTAGTAGAAAGGCAAAATCAGGGCATTTTACGAACTTTGCGTATTGCTAAAGCAATTAAGGCAGATTGGCGCAAAGCAATCCAAGACTACGTTTATGCCTATAATACAACGCCTCATTCTGTAACAGGTAGAGCACCAATGGAACTGATGACTGGTAGGCCGGTCAAAGATCTACTCCCTCTCTGCGAACCGAGCCATATTGGCGTCGAGACGACGAAATTCGGGATAATGACGCGATCCAGAAGATGAAGGGAAAACTATACGCAGACCAACGAAGACACGCTAAACCGTCAGAGATCGATGTTGGAGATGATGTTATGCTGAAGAACTACGAGACCGGAAAACTCGAGGCAAGATTTAAATTAGACAAGTTTACGGTGGTTAAAAAGAACGGAAACGATGTAATTGTAACGAACAAAGAAGGAGTTATGTACCGCCGCCCTGTGTCTCACCTAAGAAAGTGGCCATCGACTACTGATACTGAAATCGAGGAGTCTACTTCTAAAAAAATCGTAAGTATATAACAGGTTTATTCTTAACCCCATTAAATATCACTTTTAGGTCTTTGTCATGATTATTATTTATATGCACACACCATACTATTTAAATACTCGTCTTTCCCGAAATTATTGAAGTTTATTCCACAGAGTCTACACCGATAGAATCGCCAGTTACGAGAAACGATTCGGATGCGAAGACAGAGCAACTTGAAGATCCGTTTAATACAACACCAGCAGCAGTGAAGACGAATGTGACCAGAAACAAGAGATTGCAATATAAAACTGAAGAACGCGACAATTCAGAACGTCCTAAGCGCAAAAATAAGTTGCCAGCACGATATAGAGTATAGAATACAAAACTAATGTAAGAGAGAGTTCTGGGTATTTTTTTTCTTTCACAATTTCAATTATCAGAGTAGGAAAGGGATGTAGAGTTCATTCAAGTAAATATGGCAACCATGCTATGTATCTGGGAGAGACTGATACTGTGCATGCGGGAGAATGATAGCAGCAGAGAGAGAGAGAGAGAGAGAGCGCGGATATGTGAGTTCCGTATCTCGTACGTAGTATCCATCGATTGCGAGGGCAGAAGTGAGTGAACTATTGTCGAGTCCGGAAGCAAATAAACGTTGTTGCGAATTGGACGATTTTCATTAGTGGTTTCCGAAAGTTATTGCTTACTTACTCCCCGGGAAGGTTCTACAGGTAGTAAGCGTTAAATCCTGGCCAGTGTCGCCCTCTCCATACTTAGGTACTGCGGGTCGGCATGGATCACCACTTTGAGCACCAAGAGCTACAATAGTAATCTAGAGAGTACGCACTGGCTTATGTGCCTAAGAGTGGTTACTGCATACCCAACGGTATCATGCGACGCAATCTGCGTCCTAGCGGGGATGATGCCAATAGGCATTGTCATAAAAGAGGATATTGAGTGCTTCGAACAACGTGGAACAAGAGGTATTTGAAAGACCGTCACTTCAACCGTCAAACTGCTGACCATAAATTCGGGCTGTGTTATCATGGACGATGAATCTACATAAAACTCGACTATAAAACTCTGTCGGGACCCCAGTTTTATACATCGCCGAAGGGGAAGGACGTTCGTATATCAATGAAAGCCATTAACACCGAAAAGTTCGACAATAAGGTAATGGTGTGGTAGGCCATATGCGGATGTGGAAAAATATCTCGCCCATTCATTACGACAGACACAATAAATGGTCAAATCTACTTAAAGGAGTCTTTTCAAAAAAGGTTACTACCCTTGATCAAACAGCATAACAAGCCTACAGTCTTTTGGTCTGATCTTGCTTCCTGTCATTACTCTAAATATGCACTAGAGTGGTACAAAAGGCACAATGTCGTATTTGTACCAAAGGAGAATCCACCAAACTGTCTTGCACAGATTCGCCCCATCGAAATTTTCGGGGCTTTGACGAAGCCGAAGCTAAGAAAACACATAAAACCAGCAGATAGAGTTGAAAAATTCAAAGAAAGATGGGCTAAAAGAGATGAAAATGGTAGGAGAACGCACTGTGCAGAAGCCTATGAGTCAGAGAACTCACCTACCCTACGAAAAATCAAGCAAATTGAAATTAAGGTATAGAGTAAACATTGTTTTTTACTATGTTTGAGAATAAAATAATCAAAAATCACAGTATGGTCTTTTTTATCTGAGAAAGAAGGTGTATTTATAATTTTCGGAACTGTCTATAGTGATGATATTTTTTAAACAAATTTTCAGTTTTAAATGCTAAAACTCTATTTTGAATTTATGAAAAATAGTGATGAAAACTTACCTCTTAAAAATGAAAAATTTAATGAAATGAGTGTATGTCTAGAGAACCGAACTGATTTGGATTTTTTTATTTTTTTATTTTTCTGTTACTTGGTCCATATGATTCCATTGAACATTCAAGCAAGACAAATTAACTTATTTTAAAGTTTAAAAACCCCTGTTTACGATGGTTGAAGTAAAGGTGCAAATAAAGCGGTCATATTGAGAGCGCATATTTTACACCCATGATCCATTTTCGCCTAGATTCCCAGCGGGAAAGGTTCTTCGGGCGTTAACATGTGTCATTATAAAATATTCAGTGGCAAAACATCGCACCCATTTTGGAAAAGCGAAAAAACGCCAACGCATAACTCTCTCACCTTTCCACTTCCTGCAGGCATGTCAAACAGGATGGCAGATTGCATTGCAAAAATTAAGATAACACACGCGATGTTTCCTGGTGTGGAACGGACCATTGTTTCAATAAATGTCTGGTTATTAAATTCAACCACCTTCCGGCGTTTTGATTTAAACGTGTAACGTGTTAAATATTTAATGGCCTTCTGCTGCTCTGGTTGTCGGGATGAAAGGGTTCCCGATTTTGTCTCCGGCAGTTATTGTTTGTGTACTTTTAGCACGTACACAGGTTAGGTACGCACTAGCGGAATGTAACTCGAGGTTTGCTGAACAAACAGACGGAAGCGAAAAGGGCAACATATAAATAGAGTAAACACACAAACACACATCAGGCCAAAGCAAGTGCGACTGCGAGGAAATCTTCCTTCGGGCGGAAAAGCAGTTTTATTACGATGCCACTTGGGATTACGGGTTGGTTAGTGGGATGACCCAGGGACGAAGCGATGATTTTGAAAAGGTGCCAAATGTTTATCGAATTAAAGTGGTTAACAGAGATTTTCGATTTTTGGGAATCTTTCAATGTTCGAAGCTTAAAACATAACTTGAGAGCAAAGATCGAAAGTCTCACTCAGCTTGGTGAAAACCATGCTCTCTCTCAAGCAGGTTGTCGATGAGTAGTGAACCGTTCGCATATTAATCTATCCTTTTTCACCGATAATTCATTATCCTCTCTCTTGCAAATGCGAAAACATCTCTCTCCAAAATTAAACGCAAAAAATTTTCTCATGTCACATTTTTCACTGAAAACATTATACCTACAGGGTGTGGCAGAAAATAATGCGAAAATGTTCAAACTTGAGTATTGGGTTAATTCGTGTAGCTAGTGACTAATTTCTGTCGAAAGTGTATTTGTTTATGTTAACTTTCAAGTACTGCATTCAAACATTCAATTTGTTTTATTGCAAATTCGTCAAAATGTTCGCGAAGGAAGTGATCACCAGTTTGTTACTCGCCCAGAAGAATCCGAAAGAGATTGCCAAGGTGGTAGGGTGCCATTTGGCAACAGTTTACCACATAAAAAAGTCCCTGCAGGATGGTCCTAAGCAGCGGAAGCCGGGAAGCGGACGTCCGCGCTTTGCACGCACGCCGAACGTGATCAAATCGGTCCATGCAAAAATTGCTCGCAACCCGGTGCGTTCTATAAAAAAAACTTGCAAAGGAAGCCAATATTTCGGATAAATCCATGCGGAGAATCATCAAAGAAGACCTGCATGCATCTTCCAGAGCCAGGGTGAAACGCCACTTGATTACCGAGACCGGGTCAAGGAACTACGAGTGACTCGTTCCAAGAGATTGCTTTCCTTGTTGAAGAAGGAAAAAATTATAATCCTGTTCTCCGTCAAAAAGCTTTTCAGCATCGATGCCTTGGCCAACAGCCGCACGGACCGATTCATTTCACCGCAGAAAATGGAGAACGTTCCGGGAAAAGTGATATTCAAATTTCAAACCAAACATCCGGCTGGTGTCATGATGTTTGGCTTGGTCGTCCAACGGTTTGAAAATGCCGCCTGTTTTCATTGATGCTGGAGTTAAAATCAATACCGAACTGTATATCGGTGTTTTAAAGGACCAAGTGCTTCCTGGGTGAAGGCCAACTTCTCCGAGAACCAAAACGTTGTCCTACAGCAGGATGGAGCGCCGTGTCACATGTCCAATCGAACCCAACAATGGTTGAACGATAACATTAAGTTTTGGCCGAAGGATTTGTGGCCCCCTAGCAGTCCAGATCTTAATCCGTTCGATTATTCGATTTGGGCATATGTTGAAACACGAACCTGCAAAACATCACACCCTAGTGTTAAAACCCTGAAGTCAACCATAACACGCAAATGGCAGTCAATGTCGGAGGACTACGACCGAAGATGCATGCTCTGGCTTCCGGCGTCGGCTCGAGGATGTTATTAATAAAATTGGA
>JASCZW010014586.1:0-22572 GCA_034211315.2 Aedes japonicus
CGTTGGTGGTGAAAAATTTGCTCGGTCGTCACCAGTCTTCTTCATTCAAGTTCCGCGCTGCGTATTCTGGTCGTCTATTCTCAGACTCTCCGTGTTTGTTGTAATCATCGGTTGAAATTTTTTCACAAAATCGTCGCGTCGCGAAACAATCGATAATACACCAGCGGCAACTCGACCTGCGCTTTGAATCGGCGGAATTCGGTGTGCGTTCTTGAAATTTCCAACCTTATCCAACCCCGTTATATACTCTTCTGTCAATGACTGATGATGCTTTTCCACCGTACCGGAGGATGATGACGTGGGTGTCCGATACGATGTCATTGAGTGTGGGCATTGACGCACCGCTTGGTAGAGCCAGACGAAAGACCGCCAGCATCACCATATGTGCCGTGTTACGCATAATTTTCCGGTGGGCGCGATAACAAACTAAGCAACTCGAACCTTGAAGATTGGAATCCGGTCAAGATCGCCGAGAGGACAACCGGATGGGTTTCCAGGAACCCGATTCAGCATATTACGATTGATTCCACATTAACTAACTGGTTCTATGAAGTGCATCATCAGTGCCGTGTTCGCCGAGGTCAGTGTCAACTGGCGGCAGGTTTGGTGTCGATTTTCCGATCACCGTCGTCTCGTCGCAATAGGCGCGCGTAGGGTGGCAATTACTGTGGGAAAGAGGAGTTTGCATCGAAATGTCAGAAATGCGATGCCCTTGATCGGGCAGCTCGAACTGGCAGTGTGTTTATAGCGGCGTCCAGTGCTGGCGGTCGTGTGTATAATGCGGCCACTGAAGAACCGCTGCGACCATAGCGAAAATCACTCGGTTTCCGACTAATTTGGCGGATGGCTAAAAATCATTTCCCACTGGCGAGACATTCTGCCGCCCCAAGCGAAAACCGAATTATAATGATGCGAAGGGAGCGATATGATGAAGTGGTCCGAGCGGAGCATCAAACCCGTACTCAGTATGAACGGTTGTGATAAAATTCACTCTCCGTCACGCACATCGCCGTTGGTGTAATTGATGATCTGCTATAGGTTGTTTGTAAACAACGATTGCTGCTCTCATGGAATCTTACGTATATTGGCCAAGCAAAGCTGGCAAATTTTGTCGGAAGGTGATAATCCAAAGCAAGCTGTAAATCAACGGTTGGTTGTTGAGCAATTTGACGGCCATATAGGAAGTGTCGTACAGCATTTGAATTTGGAAAATGACCACTGACGGTGATGGACATTTCTAATTAGAAGCTAATTTATTGCCTTCGTCAGACAGTTACAAGACGGATCGATTTGTTATCGCCGTTGGATGGCAGTGGCGTCGGTCGTGATAGTGGTTGCATAAGTTTGCATTGTTATAATGGGCGAAGTTTTCCGCCAGGGAGAATCTTCCCGGACTCTAGAATAACTCTGCTATCTGCTGTTTAAATCTAATGTGGAACATATCCACTGTGGAATATGTATGTTATCGAATTTTATCCAAAGTAGAGATTTCTTAGAAATACTTTAAGCTGACTTTCAATGGAAACCAGATTAATCTATATTATATACAGTGTCGGAAAAAATTAAGCAACTTATGGAGTGACCAAAAATATTGTTCATTTTTTGCTACTTTTTTATGATTTACATAAATTATCATATCTCCTCTAAATTAAATTAGTATAATGTAAAGCTCATTATTTTATTCTTCAATTAGTTTGATAAAGTTATCAAATTTATCAAGTAAAAGGGCGACAGATTCGAATTGAGTTATTATGATTTATTTCTATAAAATGCATCTTTCAAGTGAAAAATAAATGCTATGATTTGGTTGATTTGCTTGCTGTAATCCCATTTGGGTTTAGTGGACACCAATTGTGAGACACCCTGTACCTCTGTCTTTTTGCACTATTTTCAACTGTTCTACGCACACGATGAAATCAGCGGAATAAATCAACGCTTGCCTTAAGCTTTCGTATTTGTGGCGATGCTTTGAATTTCGTTATTTGTTATCGATCGCGAATGAACGATAAAAAAAATTAAGGTGTAAAAAGATTAAGAGGCTTAAAAAAATTCATGAATGCTCGGAATTAGTTGAATCATAAAATCGTTTAGAGCGGAACAAAGTTCGCCGGGTCAGCAGTATAGAATATGTATATACATGGTGCTGCACGTTGAATATTCTGAAATGAATTGTTCCATTGTAAATAACAAAACAAAACGTTATTTCAAATTCACACCAACACACTTGAAACAGCGTACTATTTTAAAACCGTCGCTTACATTCAAGATTCAAGACCTTTGACAAAAGATTACCATGTCCAATCAATAAAAAACGCATTTAATGCTTAATTTAATAATCGTAGATACTATCTTTATCCCATTTTCGTTACAAAAATTGATGAATTCACTAGTATAATACTCGGATCCATTATCTGTTCTCGTGCAGGCTATTTTGGGTCAAAATGCGCTGAAGCCATTGCTTCGTATGCATGACGTAATTCAAGACTTCGACAAATGCTTGCTAGGCACTCAACACTCCATTTGAAATGTGGTTTGGAGAAAACTAGACGTGAGAAACTTGCGAATCTTCTTTGGTTGTACTGCATATGCCCAAGTACCTAAAGAGAAACGCAAGAAGCTCGAACAACCGATACAGGTTGTGGAATGCTTCAGCAAGAAAAATTGAAGTCTCAAGAGATTTTATTTATTTAATTCAACCAACCAACAGGCTTCAATAAGCCCTCAATAGTGTTATGTTAATATAAATTTAAAATACTGGTCATTTATTAAAACTTAAAACTTAAACGGTTATCCACGATTAACTGCGCCGGAGTAAATCTGACTAAAACTGTGCCGAAGGCGTCTGACGTGGTACATTGAAATGGAACACTGAAGCAGCCCTGTTGAAGATTCTTTTGAAATCCGTTGATTGATTCATTTATTCCGTGATTTGTGCGACGAAAAGGTAGACTCACCATCGCATTGTTCCTTAATGCATGCGGGTCGTATTATTCATGTTGATTTGCTTGCATATGGTTGGGCAATACCTTCCTTGCAAGGTATCGTCGATAAATAAAGCTTTGGCAGTGTCTCTTCGTGCCGAAAGAGGCTCCAGATGAATCAGTAGGCATCGATCCTCGTAGCTAGGCAAACGGAAAGGATCTCTAAAGGCAGTCTTGATAAAAGTCATGCTCGTAAGGTTCAAACGCGTCGATTTTCAGGCAACATAACATTGACTACCTATTAGTTCCATCTTAAAATCAAATGATAACTCGTAACAACAAACGTAACTCAGAAAAAATTAATGTTCGATTTTCCAAAATGCTTTCGATATTCATTTATGTAAACAGATTCATTTTCACTATGAATATCGAAATGTCAGAAATGAAATTCAATGAATATCAACTACCCGTCGGGTTCGAAAATTTGCAAGGGCAGCCCAGGCCAGAGTTTCTCTTGCTCAACATCTTATGGAAAATGATATCAGCCCTGGTTGATCCACTGTTCGTGTTAGGATTTAAAATATCGTTACTTTTAAAAAATCATCACTGAGTGATGATATTCTGATTTCTGATCTCGAAATTCATGCTTACCGACTGATTATCAGAAACTACAGTGACAGTAGATTTTATGACCCGCACTTAGAGCCGACTTCATTCAATGCAGCAAACAAAATTCAGTTGGTTAAGGGGTGACAGCGGTAACCATGAGAACTGAAAGTAAACATGATCGTTACACTGGGATAAAATCATTTTCACTTCTCATTGATATTTTATGAAAATCCAAGGCACTGCTCAAAGGTAATAAGCAGACCGTAAACGCAGACATTGACGTTGGACGGATTCAACTCTTTCAACCCCATAGTTGTAGCTTGATTCCAAACTGCAGAGACAATATTCAAGGACTGATCGGACCAAAGGGGAGTATAATGACTTCAGGCAATGAACATCGGTAAAATGTTTGGTGGTTCTAAAGATAAAACATAACCTAACGTGTCAGTCGCGAAACCAAAATTACGCCTAAATCCTTCACGTGGAGATAACTGAGCTTTTTTTCGGATTCACTTCCATTCGGTTGACGATGCACCAGTCAGCAAAGGCATGAAGCTGACGCTGAAGAGTGTGCCAATCGGCATTGGAACAGATACGAATGTAAAGGTTGAGATCATCAGCACATGATAGTCGAGGTTCCACGATGACAAGATTAACATCGTTGAAGTAAAGCAAGAAGATCAATGGTCCAAGATGACTACCCTGAGGTATTCCCGATGTCGCTGGACTTAAGTATCAGAACGGCAGTCACCTATAGCAAACTATGAGTTGGCGACCAGTGAAATATGATTGAAAGCATTGTAATAGGATGCTATTGATCCCGAGTCGGCCTAGCTTTGCAATAGCGATAGCATGGTTCAGTTTGTCGAAGGCAGCTGACAAATCAGTATAACTTCATATCTGTTTGAGTTCGGTCATTCATGCGATCAGTTACATACGACGTGAAACAGAGCAAATTGGTGGTAGTGGAACGACCTGCCATGAAGCCATGCTGATGAGTCGCTCAAGAAATGCTTGCAGTGGAAAGCAGCGGATCTATCATGACAAGTTTAAATAGCTTCGATAACGCACTCAGTGAAAAAATTCCGCGATAGTTGTTAACGTCTCGCTTGCTACCTTTTTATGAACAGGAAACATGTGAGCAGATTCCTAGCATGAAGGAAGAGTACTACTACGAACTGACAATTGGAACACATGGCCGAGCAGTGTCAATAAGGAGTCTATGTTCTTCTTGAGAAAGATGGACGGGTTTCATCGGGTCCTGGACAACAGGAAGATTTCATTTTGGAAGCGGCTCTGAAATAGTCCTATCGGAGAGGTTAACGTGTTCTTCGGTTAGGCTCTCATCGTTGAAAACCTTGAAGAACTTTTGAGAGAAGAATGGGCAGATCTCCTGAGTCGATGAAGCAACTTCACAATCGAACACCATGGACGATGGAAGACCGGACTCTTCCGCTGCTCGTTCACATAGTTCCAACATGATTTAGGATTTGATTTTATCCTGCGCTGAATCCCATGTTGATATCGCAAATAACTGCTGACTGATTGGTGCCATTTGTATTGGTAGATAAGTCGAACGTAATGGCAACCGTTCGGTACTTCGTGAACTTTCTCATGTGTGGCTCTTTGATAGACTTCAATTCACGGAGTTCCTTAGTCTACCGCGGATGATGCGTTTCTTTCTGGTGGATGATTTTCGGTTCGATGGTGTATGCCAAAACATGTGACAAAGTACTTGCCGCAACTTCGACATTATAAGTATCGAGGATTGTAACGAAGCAAAGGTCCAAGCTACGGTTGTTCTCGTTTCCCACGTGATTGATTTGCGATAACGCTCAAGTGCTGAAGCTGTCAAGAAGGGTTGTAGCTCCTGAATAAAACGCAGAACATCCAGGATCCGGAAAAAGAAAACCACTATGGGACGGTTGCCACGAAATACCTGGTAGATTATAGTCACAAAAAATGATGACCTCGTCAATTGTAGCAGCACTTTCCAAGATAGCTTGGATAGAGCGACAATGAGTGTTAATATAATCAATGTCACGTAAACGGTTCGGAGGTATATATACTACACATATGAACAATATACGGTCGGTCAATTCAACAACTACCCAGACCTGTTCAACGCTGCTCCACAAATTATTCTCAATTGCTCCGGCCTTCAATCCAAAACCGACTGCCTAGAGGACACCACCTCCCGTCGATTTTCGGCTGTTAACAGAGTTACGATCGGAAAACATCGTATTCGGTTCCGAATGCGTGACTGGAAAGCGTGCGGAAATCAAGCCAAGTCTCGGTGAGAGCAATAACATCATAGCAGCAGTCCGGCCAAGCAGATAAACGATAGTAAATACTGACATTTTGGTTACAGCTATGGGAAGTTACGAGAGGGAATCTCGGCGGAAGGTTCACAACAATACAAATCATATTTGAGAACATAGAGACTTCCTCGAAAAATGTCTCCATGATAGGTAGAAACTTCTCAGAAGTATTGGGAGCAAGCAGGTCATGCAAGAAGAACCTTCAAAAATTCATTACCGAAGTTCAAGATCATACTTACCAGAATTTAAAGGCAGAACTTCCCCAAGAATCAGGAGGAGGACTTATCAGAGCTTCAGGAAGAGGGGAGAGGACTTCTCTGAAGTTTGGAATTTTTCAGAGGTTTTGGAGTTCTTCCAGAAATACAAGATTGAACTTCCCAGAAGTTCAGAACATAAAATTTCCCCTAATTTTAGACGGGAGCTAACCAGGAAGGGCACTACCTATAATTTCTCAAAAAATCTGGAATAAAAAAAACCTTAGGACGATGCGTTATAGAAGTTAAGGAAAGAACATCCCAGAAGTTCCGGAAGAAACTTCTGGAAATGTTAGTTGGAACTTCTTAGAAGTGCTTGGCAGCTTTTTCAAAGCTCAGAGGAAAACGTTCTGCATTATAGAATAAGGATTTCTCAAAATTCTTTAGAGAAAAGAATGAAACTTTCCAGGAGCATTGGGGGTACTTCCTTCTAATTTGAGCACGAATTTCACAATAGTTCCGGAACAAACTTCCCCAAAGTTCTGGAGAAAACTTTCCAAAAGTTCAGAAGAGGACTTCTCAGAAGTCCAGAAAGAAACTCAGAATTTAAGGGAATTTCCCTAAAAATGTTGGAGTAAAATTTTCCTCGCAGTTCCGGATGGGACCAATAAGAAGTTTGGAAAGAACAAGCTCAGGAAAAAACTTCCCCGAATTTCAGGAAGAAATCTACCAGAGAGGGCACTATCTGTAGGGTCAAGAAGGAATTTAAAAAAAAAAACAGTAAAGAACTCCTCCGAAGTTCACAAGAGAACTTCTCAGAAGTTGCGAAGAGACCAAAGTTTAGTTGGAACTACCCAGAAGTGCTAGAAAGCTTTCCTCAAGTTTCGAATCAAACATTCCAGAATTTCAGAATGAGAATTTCTCGAAGCTCATGAAGTTATGGTAGATTCTTTTGATAAAATCAGGAAGAAAATTTCCAAAAATACAGGAGGGTCTTTCTAGTTGTTCAAGCAGGAACTTTTCAGAAATTCAAGACAATACTCCCAATAAGTTCAAGACAATACTCCCCTGAAGTTCAGAAGAGATTATTTCGGCAGTTCAGAAAAGAACTTCTCAGAAGTTCAGGAAGAAACTTCTAGCAACTTAAGAAGATTTTACAAGAAATTCTGAAGAGTACTTTCACAAAGTTTTGAAGAAACTTTCCTCGTAAGGAGTGTATCGAAAAGTAGTTATAAACTTCCAAATAATAAAATAGGCATGAAAACATGGTTAAAATTAACATACTATTTCAGTTTATTATAGCTTAACATGTTTACAAAAGATCCAAACGGAAAAACTAGTCATCATGTTCATTTCTGTAGAATGCCCGTACCTTTGATTTGACACCTGCCATCAAATTCTGCACAGTGACCTTTGTGCACTTCCTGGATGCCGCTGCCCACTTTTTCTTAAAATCGGTCATGTTTTGGGACACTGTACCATCCTTCTTAAATATACGCTTGACTATTGCCCAATAGCGTTCGATCGGTCGCAACTGGGGACAGTTTGGTGGGTTGATGTCTTTTTCTACGAACTTGATGTTATTCTCCGTCAGCCACTGTAGAGTGGATTTGGCGTAATGTGCCGATGCCAAATCTGGCCAGAAGAGAGGAGGGGACTGGTGCTTTCTATACAATGGTAGCAACCTGTTCTTCAAACATTCCTTTTGATAAATCTCAGCATTTATAGTTCCTTTTGTATAGAAAATTGAAGAACGCAAGCCACATGTGCAAATAGCTTGCCAAATGAGCACCTTCTGACCCAATTTCTCCATCGCAACAGTCGTATCTGCGGTTGGCACACGTTCCCCAACAGATTTAGTATAAAACTGCGGCCCCGGTAGCGTTCTTGAATCTTCTTTAACGTATGTTTCGTCATCCATCAAAATGCACTGGTCGACATTGTCCAAAATGCAGCTGTACAGCTTTCGAGCCCTGGTTTTGGCACGAGACTTTTGTTCCGGAGTTTGTTTGGGCACTTTCTGCTTTTGTACGTCTTCAAGTCATTCCTGCGCTTGATTCGTTGAATCATTCCGATGCTGGTCCTGAACTTCTTGGCTAGATCGCGAGTAGAGGCAGATTTGTTCCGTTGAATATAATCCACAACTTTTTGGTCCAAATCGGGGTTGCTGGAGCCGGGTTTCCGGCCACTTCTTGGTAAATCCTTGAGGGAGCACTCCTTACCAAACTTTTCGATGATGCGTTTTACACTTGCCGGGTGAACATTTACTCTTTTCGCAATCTGGTTGTAAGTAACACCCTTTTCGGTGCACCAAGTGTGCAGAATTTTCTTTTTAGTCTCAAATTCAATTCGCGACATTTTGAATACAACTTTATCAACGGAAATGAATGAACCGAATAATCATTTTTGACATGTAAACAAAGCAAATGGCGCTTACACGCTAAAAATATATACAGTAGTTTATGCGTAATAACGCATCGAATGTTTATTACTACTTTTCGATACACTCCTTAGTTCAGGATGGGACTTATCAGAAGTTTAGAAAGTTACTATGTTCAGGTAAAAACTTACCAAATGTTTCTGGAACGTAAGGTTGTGTTCTTAAATGTGAATTTCGAAGAAAATAAGGAATTACTGCCAAGAAGTTCATGAGGAATTTTGCCTTAAGTTCAGGAGAAAACTTCCCAGAATAAAGCAAAGAGCCTTGCAGAAGATCAGGAGAAAGTTTCCCTGTAATTTAAGAGATAATTACTGCCTAACCGAAGAAGCAGTCTATACAAAAATCATTCATATGACCATAATGATATTGATGATCATGAGTGATGATGACACCATATTAAAATATGGTACACACCATCAATGGTTATTATTAAATAAAAAAAAAAGTCTGTTGAATTTATCAAATGAAAACTAAATTTTGATTTTAAAATACAAAACAGGAAAGAGCGTTATAGGGGAAAAAAAATATAGAAAATTGTGTCATCTATGCGAATGCTATGTATGTAAGGTTGCATACAATCTAAAAAATAGATGCAAACATGTTCACATAATCACACAAATGGCGATAATGACATAACTCGCTCTCTTATAACCTCTTTTCGTTGAAAGAAGTCTAATGTTCTAAAAAAATTTACAGACTTTTATAGACATTCCCAGACATTTCAAATTTTTATCACAGACATTTGAAAAACATATCTGGCAACCCTGTTGGTAACTTGTTTGGCATCATTTTGAATATGGATAAAAACGAAACGATACAAAGTTGGATAAGTATTATGGGACAAATGATCCGTCAGATTACACCGTTAAATAATGGTTTCGAGAGTTTCGTGGTGGCCGCAACCCCACTACCGATCAAGTCCGCAGCGGTAAGCCTTGCGATGTGGTTACAGAGGGCATCAAAAAAGTTCATGAAATGGTGGTGGCTGACCGGAAAATGAAATGGCGTTGCAACTATTAATGAAACCTGGATCCACTATTACACACCAGCAAACAAAATGAGTTCAGGGCAATGGACTGAAGTCGGTAGGAGTGCTCCGAAACGGCCTAAGAAGGCTCAATGGGTCGGAAAGATTTTGGCGTCGGTTTTCTGGGATTGTCATGGCATACTCTTTGTGGACTAGAAAAGAATAAAACAATCAACAGCGAGTATAGCTGTGCGTAATTGGTGCGTTTGAAGGCCGGAATCGCTGCAAAATGGCCTCACATGAAGAGAAAAACAATTTTGTTTTTGCAAGACAATGCGCCGGGGCACAAGAGCATCGCAACCACGGTTAAAATCAAGGAGTTACGGCTCCAATTGCTTCCGCATTCGCCGTATTCAACCGATTTGGCTCCGGCGGACAAATATCTGTTCTCAAAACTCAAAAGATGTCTCATCAATAAAAAATTCAGCTCACGCGAGGAAATCATCGACGCCGCGGAGGATTATTTTGAAGACCTTCCGGAAAATTACTTTTCGGGCGGGATTAAGAAGTTGGGAAATCGCTACTTCAGTTACGCCCAGAAGAGATCATCGTTAACGTCTCTGCGCTTCTAACGATTAACAACGCTGGTTACACTCTAATTCCATGGAAAAATAGTTATAACCCTCGCACTAGTTTAGATTCCAACAAGTTCATATGTATTACAGCTAAGAGCCATACGACTGCTGCTCAAATTCCGATACATTGTAACGTAAAACTCTCATAAACGCCTTAGCAAAAAAATAAACAACAATGCAATAAATCATAAAGATCCGCTGGAAGAACAATTCAAGGTGGCGTTTCTTTCACCTGTGTGTCCAAACAGTCCAGCGACGGCTTCGGACTGCGCACTTCAAGATGATGCACAACAAGCCATATTCAACTTTATCGTGCTTTCATCAAACATTACGTCACGCTAAATAGTGCAACTATTTATACGCTGTATTTAGATTGCAATCTTCCGATAAGAAGGCACTCTGCTGCTTCTTAGCCGACTGACCTACTGATGACTTTCTCCCATAACCTTCCCACTCTCAGCCAGTTCGGCATGACGAAACGACGACGTTGCAATCAATGCCAAACAACCTCACGCGATTCTTGCCCTTGCGATGTTCTTTTTTCCCTCGTTTCAGGATGCAACTTCCGAACAGGTATCTTCTACCGTGAACAACCACTATATTTTCAAATCGTCAACCATTTTCCTCCCGAAAAAATCGGTTTCTAATCCCTGACTCTCCCCCTTATTCTTTCCCTCGCAGGGTCGCAAGATGAACCCCGAATCGATTTCGCACCTGGAGCACATGTGCTCGCTGGACATTGACTCGCAGACGGCGTTCGTGCGGCTGTCCGGCATCATCTGTACCATCGGGCCGGCCTCGGTGGCACCGGAAATGCTGGAGAAGATGATGGCCACCGGAATGAACATTGCCCGTTTGAACTTTTCGCACGGTTCCTACGAGTACCACGGCAATACCATTAAGAACATTCGCGAAGCGGTCGACAGCTACTCGCAGAAGCAGGGCAAACCGTTCCCGTTGGCAATCGCGCTGGATACCAAGGGACCGGAGATCCGTACCGGCTTGATGGAAGGCAGCGGTACCGGAGAGGTTGAACTGAAGAAGGGCGATCAAATTCAGCTGACGACCGACAAGGAACATCTGGAGAAGGGCAGCAAGGACAAGGTATACGTCGACTACGTAAACATTGTCAAGGTCGTCAAGAAGGGCGATCGGGTGTTCGTCGATGATGGTCTGATCTCGCTGGTGGTTGACAGTATTAGCGGAGACACTCTGACCTGCACGGTTGAGAACGGCGGTATGCTGGGATCGCGCAAGGGCGTCAACTTGCCCGGAGTCCCAGTCGATCTGCCGGCCGTGTCCGAGAAGGACAAGGCCGATCTGCAGTTCGGTGTTGAGCAGGGCGTTGACGTAATCTTCGCCTCGTTCATTCGTAATGCCGCAGCTCTGAAGGAAATTCGAGGAATCCTCGGAGATAAGGGCAAGAACATCAAGATCATCTCGAAGATCGAGAACCAGCAGGGTATGCAGAATCTTGATTCTATCATTGCTGCCTCGGACGGTATCATGGTCGCCCGTGGTGATTTGGGTATTGAAATTCCAGCGGAGAAGGTCTTCCTGGCTCAGAAATCGATGATCGCACGTTGCAACCGTGCTGGAAAGCCAGTCATCTGCGCCACCCAGATGCTTGAATCCATGATCAAGAAGCCACGCCCGACCCGTGCCGAAATCTCGGATGTTGCCAATGCCATCATTGATGGAGCCGATTGCGTTATGTTGTCGGGTGAAACTGCCAAGGGTGAGTACCCATTGGAGTGCGTGCTGACCATGGCTAAGACCTGCAAGGAAGCCGAAGCTGCTCTATGGCATCGCAATCTGTTCAACGATCTGGTCAACACCACCCCAACTCCATTGGATACGGCTAGTTCGATTGCGATTGCTGCCTCGGAAGCGGCTGCCAAGAGCCGTGCTGCTGCCGTCATCGTTATCACAACCTCCGGCCGGTCGGCGCATCTCATTTCCAAGTACCGGCCACGCTGCCCAATCATTGCCGTTACCCGATTTGCACAGACCGGTCGTCAGTGCCATCTGTACCGGGGTATCCTGCCCGTGATCTACGAACGTAAGTTTTTCAGCTGAATTGGTCCAGACTCGTTTTATAAACCAGTCATCTTTTTTCAGAACCCGCCCTGGATGACTGGCTGAAGGACGTCGATGCTCGTGTCCAGTACGGTATGGAGTTCGGTAAGGAACGTGGCTTCCTGAAGCCAGGCAACCCGGTGGTTATCGTCACTGGCTGGAAGCAAGGCTCCGGCTTCACCAACACCATTCGCATTGTGTACGTATACGACGGAAAGAGGATCGCATTCTGAACGACTTTGAAGCACTGACTGAAGACTGAATATCAAAATTTTCTCTTGTTGCATTTTCACAGGAATGTCGAATAAATTATTGAGCTGTGTGGGTGAGCGTTCTCAGCCGGAAACGTATCGTCATCTAACAACCGAACACATATTTAGCTTGTTGCAGCCGCAAAGCTACACAGAACATTAATACTAAGTAGTCATTACACAGGCAGGAGAAGACAACCGTACAAAGGCGTACTCTCCCCTGACATCCTTACAGGGAGAGTCTAACAATATACAATACACATATTGAAATTGAACACCATCTCATTCGATAAGTTCAAAAGGAAACCAGGGCCCTACCTTCCGGAGCACCCCAGAGCCGGAAGCGTGCGTGTGCCGATTGTACTATTTAAGTTAGCATTCTACCACACCAACAAAACTGTGCTGTCCTTTTGTATTAAGTTTTTCCTAGCGGGCGAAACAAAAAATAAGCCTAGTTAAAATTGGTTACGAAATAAGACCTAATTTATTGAAAATTGCTTGTTCTAAATTCCTCATTTTTGATAATATCAAGTGGCTACAATTTCGATTCATTCTAAATTATCATCATCCCATTTGGTAAGGCACGCGTTCGTAGGTATTAAATTCAAAGAAAACATGTACTACATAGTCCATCGGACGGGTTCGAGCGGAATGCGCTCGAATTCGGCGATATTTAGGCTTGAAGAGACGCTTTAAAAAAAAATGTGAATGTTTTGAACATAAATGTTACTGGTATCAATAAAAAGTACACACTTACTAAAAGTTGCCTAGTTGAAACGCTTTGTTTTCACTGAAATATCACCTGAAAGTGAAGGGAAGGGGCAGTAAGGCTCCGAAATGATCTCTACAATGTTCTCGTTTCTGGCTCATTCGTATCTTGGGAAGATTCACAGTCACCTCAGAGAATGACTGTGTGGCAGCACTGCCCTCGTAAGCGATCAGTATTATGGTTTCAGTTGAAAATCGAATTTATCGACTAGCGACAATCGATTTTACTCTCGTTCTGAACGACCTAATGTCGGAAATAGAGCGCTGTATGGCGCAACTGATGGGCCATACAGCGCACTACTTCCGACATTAGGTATAACGTATAAAACGAGAGTAAAATTGATTGTCGCTAGTCGATAAATTCGGTTTTCAACTGAAACCATAATACTACCTACGAAAGAGAGAACAACTATATTACATTCTGATTTCCTTTTACTTGTCATTATTAAAGAGTAAGACGTAATAAAAACACGCGGACATAGCTATCGTGCCAAACGCGTTTATTAATATTCTTTCGGTTGTATCACATCCGTCTATCGGAACATTCGCCGTTGAGTTCCCACAGTGGTGACCCCGACGTGATTTCGATCGAGAAATCAACTAACCACGTCACAAGCGATCGTAAATATGGCCAATCCAGAACCACAACGAGCCGCTCCAGCGATCGCAGCCGTCGCTGTCAAGTTACCGGAGTTCTGGAAATCTGACCCCACGATGTGGTTCGCGCAAGCTGAGGCGCAGTTTGCACTTGCCGGTGTTACGCAGGACGAAACGAAATTTCACCATATCGTTGCGAAAATAGACCAATCAGTGATTTGTCAAGTCGCTGATCTGGTAAAGAACCCACAGGAGCAAAACAAGTACACTTCTGTCAAAGAACGTCTAATCGCTCGTTTTGAACTATCGCCTCAGTCAAGACTGGAGAAGCTTCTCGGATCTTGTGACTTGGGAGATCTTCGCCCAACGCACTTGTTGGCCAAGATGCAGGAATTATCTTCCGGACTAAACGTTGACGATGCGCTGCTTAGGATGCTATTCCTTCAGCGCTTGCCTTCAAACATTCGAGCCGTTCTCAGCATCAACGATGGCAGCCTCACGAAAATAGCGGAAATGGGAGACAAAATCATCGACTTGGTTCCTCAGACTTCTGCAATCGCACCAGCTCCTGCTTCTGCTCCAGTAACCAGATCTGATCTGACAGCGGAATTACGGCGTATGAAGGCAGGATCACAACGTAGTCGTTCACGTTCAACATCACGGCGCAGGGACGAAGGTGATATTTGCTGGTATCATCGGAAGTTTGGTTCGCAGGCGGAACAATGCCGCTCTCCGTATAAGTACTACAACCAAAAAAACTAACTTCTCGCCCACCTCAGACAAGCGAGGCGGGCGGTGTTCTTCAAAGTTGTCGATTACAAATTTACGACCGTTCATCCAACTTACGCTTTCTAATCGACACGGGATCTGACGTGTCGATAATAACCGCATCCAGAGCAGACAAGTCACGCGGCCAGTCTGCCTTTCAACTTCATGCAGCCAACGGGTCAAAAATACGCACGTACGGTACTCGGTTTGTCACAGCAGATCTCGACCTACGACGTCGATTTTCGTGGAATTTTTTGCTAGCGGATGTGACAACAGCAATTATCGCTGACGACTTCATGTCCACCTTTGGACTGCTGGTGGATCTAGAAAACCGTCGATTGGTTGACAATGGCACTAAACTGCACTCGACGGGTGGGTTAAAAGAAGCCGTTGTTTACGGTATAACAACAATCGATATTAAACATCCGTTTCGAAAATTTCTTACAGAGTTCCGTGAAATAACAACGCCTCCAACAATGCATTGTGACGTGCAATATGATGTAACCCACCACATTCAGACGAAAGAGCCACCGGTAGCATGCAAGGTGCGGAGGCTGGTTCCAGATAAACTGCAAGCTGCAAGAAAAGAATTTGAAATGATGATGGAGCTCGGAATATGTCGACCGTTGAAGAGCAGTTGGGCGAGCACGCTACACTGCGTTTAGAAGAAGAATAAGAAATGGCGTTTTGTAGGATATTACAGAGGTTTGAATCGAGTTACTGTTCCAGACCGCTATCCTGTTCCCCACATCCACGACCTGCTGAATAGTTTCCTTGGGAAAAAAGTTTTCACAACACTAGACGTAGTGCGCGCCTACTATAACGTCCCGGTGGAAGAGTGCGACATTCCAAAAACTACAGTAATAACCCCTTTCGGATTATTCGAATTCACACGAATGCAGTTTGGGCTTTACAACGCGAGTCAGTCGTTTCAACGATTCATGCATCGTGTACTCGGAGACCTAGACTTCGTTGTGATATTCGTCGACGACATTTGCATCGCATCAACGTCTGTAGAGGAACACCTTGATCATGTGCGAATTGTATTCCAACGATTGCAGCGGTATGGACTTGTGCTAAATTTGGAAAAGTGTAACTTCGTCAAAGATGAAGTAAGTTTTCTCGGATATCGAATAAGCGAAGATGGCATCAGGCCACAGCCTGAACGTGTGAAAGCAGTTCGGGATTTCAAGCGACCTGACACCGTCAAGGAATTGCGGCGCTTCCTCGCGTTATTGGATGGATATAAGCGGTTCATCTCTAGTGCTGCGGATGTGCAGCACGAACTTCAACGTTTAATCACGGGGAACCGAAAAAACGACACGCGCAAATTGCATTGGAATTCAGCAGCTGAAGCAGCCTTTGAAAACAGCAAGCATAGCCTAGCCGATGCTGCACTGCTACATTACCCGAACTCTTCAAAGCCAATGGGATTAATGGTCGACGCTTCGGACACGGCGGCTGGGGCAGAACTCCAGCAATATGTTGATGGCGCCTGGAAACCGTTGGGATTTTTTCACAAAAGTTCTCAGATTCTCAGAAGAAATACTCGGGTTTCGGTCGCGAATTAACCGCTATGAAACTAGCCGTGAAATATTTTCGTCATCTCGAGGAAGGCCGTGATTTCGTTATATACACTGATCATCGACCGCTAACTTACGCGTTAAACTCGAAGTCTTCTCATCTGCCACACGAAGAACGTTATCTCGAATATGTATCTAGTTTCACCAAGTCGTTTGAACATATTAGCGGAAAGGACAATTTTGTGGCAGACGCGCTTTCACGGGTCGATAGCATTGCGATCCCGTCCACGGTCGACTTCTATGAGTTGGCAGAAAATCAAAAGAATGACCCTGAACTGCAGAGGATGCTGACCAGTAGTGATTCTTCGTTGAAGCTAGAGTTCGCAATCGCGTACTTCTTCTTCTTCACCTCTTCGTCATTCTCGAAGTGGAACACAAAGCAAAATGGCTCTCCTTGACCAAATGCTATTCACAGAAAACTTTTCAATCCGGTCTTGCTGACGGCGAGTCACGGCAGGATTTCATGAGATAAATTTATGAAATTCATTCTGATTTCTTATAGCACATAATCATAATGCAATCTTATGAATATCGAAAGTTTATTTCGCTGAGTGTAGAAGAAAAAAAAACTGCTAAATGGAGAAGCAAAGTGAAGTTAACCGTGTGGTGGTTGAGGTACTTGGGCTAGTGGAAGTCATGGAATTTTTTGAAGGTAATAAATTACTATAGATGTTCTTCTTTGCCATGTTAACAGTGTTTATTTTTAATATTTTTGAGATTTGACGAGCATTTTTTCCAATCCCACAGAAGAGCTGCTGAACTCGATAGCTTCAAAAAGTAATGAAGTTTTTATGATAGTACAAACAAATAAAACCTCTTTTATTCACACATTTTGTTTTATTACATGTAAAGATACAAAAAATCGAAGGTTAACCTTTTTATGAAAAAATAAAATCCATGCACCTTTTCACATAAGGGAACGTCCATTAATTACGTCACGCAAAAAAAAGACTTTAACCCCTCCCCCCCCTGGTAACGTTTTTTGTATCGTCACGTTTTCGCAAACCCCCCCTCCCCCCTTATTGCGTGACATAATTAATGGACCTTCCCTATGGGTCATGAATAGTATTTGACCCCATTTAATAAAAAATAAGTGCAGCACCAATACAGAGCAATAACTTTCACTCCCGCGTCATTTTACTCAATTTTTGAGTACAATTGTATGCTATCTCTTTTTCTCTCACGGAAATGTTACTCAATTTTCGTTAAAAAGTGGATCAACTCAATTTTTGAGTAGATCCACTTATTACGAAAATTGAGTAACATATCCGTGAGAGAAAAAAAGATAGCATACAATCAACAATCAATATGCAACTGGCGATTTGAAATTGGTTCACTGTTGTAGAACCCCTTGTTCCGAAGTACACCTTGGCGTCAGCACCTTGCTATACATATTTGCGCCTTTGTTTTGATTTGCTGTGTTATTTTGACAGAATATTTGAGAGTGTGTTCGTGTCAGTTCATTATCAGGGGCGCATTATTAAGCTTGGGACCGATGTGCTAGTACTGACTGAGCCAAAAAAAAAATCGTATTTGTTCGGGACCTACTAGTCTTAGAGTTAGTCTATGATACAATTGTACTCAAAAATTGAGTAAAGTGACGCGGGAGTGTTGCCCAAATCTGAAGGTGATTGCACTTAAATATAAAGTGCATTGTTTTTTGAGTGTACTTATTCTTTCAACTCGCCTGTGGTATTCTCCAGTTTTGAACTGTTGTCTTGAAATGAAATGAAATTAAAACCATAACATGAAATATTTCAATAATGACATGCAATATAACTGGCAACACTTCTCGTTCACTGGCGATGCAACAGCTGTTTTGATCTGTTTCGAAAAGCTTCGAAAACTTCACGACCGCGCCGCGCGCACCGGTTTGTTATTGTTTACATACTAATGGTCCCAGTGCATAATTATTAAATAAGATTTTCTGGAATTTCGTGGAACTGCTTGTGAAAAACTTTACAACCAAGTGAAAGCCATGATATCTAGACTGTCAGCAGCTAGAATAACGCTGAATCGGAACATTCGCCTCGAAACCGCTCAAAGGGCCTTAGCCTCCACTTCGCCACCTATGCCGAAAGAACGCAAAAAGAAACCACGCTCCGCCCCGGCTTCCCAAGATACACCAAGCGAACCTCAGCCATCTGCAAAGACACCAGCAAAGGAGAAAAAACCAAGCCAAAATGGTGCTTCCACACGCCTGACGCAGGACATGGAGGAATACTTCGGAGCTAGCCAGTATCAAAACATCGTCGAATTATTCCCGCCGGTTTTGTTCAAACGATCTCAAACCACGGAACGCTTCTATCTGGCTTCGCAGGAACGAGCGGTTGCCATTAGCAAATACGTTACGGAGGGATTATCTCCGGAAACGCGTCTTGTTGAAGTCAACCCCGGACCTGGTTTATTGACCAAGGAAGTGCTACGGAAGACCGATAACATATTACTGTACGAATCCGATGCACGATTTGAGCCGGAACTAAACAAGCTGGTAATTCCAAACAAAAACATGGAACTAAGGTTTGATGATTTCAACGGACACTGGCGGTTTTGCTATATAGACAGTTTGGACCAGGGTGACAGGTTGAAGAGGCTTCTTAAGGATTTACCCAGCCACCGGCGGTGGAGAGAAGAGGAAGTGAACTATCGTCTATTTTCTGTCGTGGGATCCCTGAGATACTTCAAATCAATGATCAGTTCGGTGGCCTTGCAGAAAGGATTGTTCGAATCGGGACGGAGTGAGATGATTTTGGCCGTACCGCCGTTGTTCTATGTGGTACGTCTGATCAAGGGCAGTAGCACGTTAATTTTGAAGTTTAATTTTATTCTATTAAATTCTAGCATTTAACGTGCAGCACTGATGCGGGTTACAAGCTGTACCGCAGCAGTAGCGTTTTGTTCCAGATATTTTTCGAGCATGAGTTCATTGCAAAAATACCTCGAAAGGATTTCCTCCCATGGCCATCACATCCGAACCCACGAAAAACCCAAACACAATATCACCGATTGGGGCTGATTGGGACGGATGAGCTGTATCTGATGCGGGTCGTTCCCCGAAGGGATTTGTTCGAGTTTTGCCTACCAGATAATCTTAAGCTTCTGGCGTTCTTCATATCGCAGAACATGATTAGTCGAAAAAATCGAGTCATTCCCGCGTTGGAGTATGTTTTGATATTCGCCCGAAAGCTTTGCCAACTTTTAATGTGCTTTTATTTCTAGGCGATGGATTCCCTACTGCGGCGCCCGGTTAATACTCAATCAAAATTACACGACTGCACCGGTTTCGAAAAAGTCCGCTACGACAAAGATTTCCAAAGACTCCATAAAGTTCAATCGATCTTCTTCGCCCCTGAAGGAAAATGACTTTCCCGAGCAGATGACTATCTACACGGAGTTTGGCGAGCTGACTCCGTCGCAGATTCTGACCGTGTTCAATGAGTTCGTCAACTGGCCGGAATTTCCGCAATCCCCGTTCCTGCAGGCGATGGAGCAGCACTACAGCAAGCAGGCCAATCCACCGTCGGCGGCGGCTGGCGATGCGACTGTTGTACCGGAAGATTTAACGACGGTCATGGCCGATATTGACGGAGAGATCGAAGATGAGGTTGAGCGGGAGGTGACCGACGGTAGAAAGTTGGCTGTTAGCCGGAGGAAGCGTTCGTGAGAAGGTTAGTGCTTTGCTTCACAGGTTACCTAGTTGTTTTTTTCTGTATAAAGAATGAAAGCCAAATTTGCCTTTCTGTGTTAGATTTGATGTAGAGAAATTCCATAAGGGATCGCAGCAAGCCGTGCTTGGAAATTGACGTGTTTTGTTTTGCTGCGTCCTTTTCGGGGAAAATAAAATAAAAAATATATTCGTAATTCAACCTAAACGAACAGTGAAATCATAAAGTCTTCACGTGTTTTGTGTCAGATATAGTGAATATAATCGATACAGGGTTGTTACGAGAAGTCTGAAAATAAATCCGCGCCAAATCCGCGCGAGTTCAAAATCAAATCCGCGCCAAATCCGCGCGAGTTCAAAATCAAATCCACGCGAGTTTAAAATCAAATCCGCGCCTTCAAATCCAATCCACATACGAATGTTCTATAACTTATCAAGCATCAAATATATAGGATGGGGAACGGCTTCATCAGTAGGCGAACCTATTTCAAACAAGGGGTAAACAAAACATGCATCACTCATTTTTGGCAGTATGCTACAAATAATAAAAGTAGATTTTTGAATAATTTCCTTCAGAAAAACCCAGTGCTTGGAATAGGGTCTCGGTGGAGCTAGAACCGTTCCCCACAATAAGATTGTCTGCGTTTTTGAGCCAATTAGATGCGGAATGTAATTGAAAACTTCAGTGTGAAATAAAACCTGTAAAGAGGAAGTCACGATGAGCTACGTCAAATAAATTGACCGATAACCAACTTAATAAAAATGTCCAGACAAAAACAACCAATGACCCAAGATGTGATCCACGCTGGCCAAGTCCACCTCTGAAGGAGCACAGGACGTTTGAGTGAGTGATGAAAGCACTCGAACACAACCGATATGTTAAGTATGTCAAAGAGAATGATCCATATTTTGTCAATGGTATATCAAGATAGGTACGTATTTATTTAACATATACGTCATAACATTTAATTGTTCTCAAAAGCCTTCATATGAGCTAATTTTTACCTTTCTGATTGTTCCTCCTGCTAGATGTTATCTTTTCGTTTCAAAAGAACTTTCAGGAATGATGTTTATGAATTATTGGATGTCATAGCTCTGATTTCTTTTTCCATCAAATTAAAAATATCTTCTTTAGCAATTCTTTTCATTCCTACAACTTCTTCTTGCTTTTTGATCTGGTGTCTTGCTTCCTTCTTTGCTTTTTCCTTATTTTTTTGTACCTCCACTAATTCAAAATCTTTCTTTTGTTTCTGTTTGGATTTGTAAGATTGTCTGACTAATTTCGCCTTCAAAATCAAGTCCTTTGAAACAACAAATCTGGTTATATCATTCTCAAAAAATGCATACCACTCAAAATATTTTTACGATTATTGAACTGCTGTTCACTGAGCCTAGTTCGGTTTTCCAGTAACACATGCTTAGATAGTGAAAATTTTCTTTCGACCACTGCATTAGAATAAGATACGCAAATTACAATGTTGAGCAATGTTCTCATTTCAGAGAAACTATCGTCCTGGAATAAAAATCAAGTACTTCCAAATCTGTTTCTGATTCAACCGTTTAAGTTGACAACTTCACACTTGCAAGTACTAGTTCTTCGTGAATTTTAGATTTGTCTAATTTAAAATCAATAACATCGACTAAGTGGACGATTTCTTTGATGGAATCCTTATTTATGATCCTTCCAACTTTGAAGTTGCTGACTAGTCTAACAAATTCATTCGGAACGTCTTTGGAAAACAATTACGAGACGAAAGCTTTAGTGTGGTCTTTAAAATGCTTATTGAATGAGATGTTTTAAGTTGATTTCCTGCAGCGTCAAGAATGGATTTATAAATAATTACATCCGTATCGTTAAGAAAATGTTCTTCCATTAGCATTTTGTTGTTGAAGGCTTCCGTTATCTGTTTTGAATCGTAAACTTTTGACATCATAGTGACCAAAAATGCAAGAATCCTATCATAAATATCGAAAAGAATAAACTCATTCGTTTCGAGATACTTAAGCAACTTTTCCGTTTCTCCCGCTGATTCAATCACAAAAAGAACCTGCTCTTTGATATCTGGCAGCAGTAAAATCTTCCAAATTTCTTCTTCATAAAAGCTCCGTTTCCAGCCCTTGCAATTTCTTTTTCAAAGAAACTAAGTGGTTGTAGTTTGAAAGAACCACTTCTGCAGCAGGTCCGAGAGTTGCCCACCGGGTTTCAACATGCTTTTGGAAACGTTTAGGCTTGGTGATGCAGCTTCTTTGAATTCTTCCCACTTCGACGGAACGACAAAGTAATAGTACAGATACTTTGCCAAATCAGAAACAACATATCCAAACTATTTGATAACAGCCCTAAAAAATGAAGGTTATAATACATATCTACTAGCAAATAGGTCAGCTTTCAGGTTATTCGGAGCAATCATCTTCAGGACGCTTCCATCAGTTCCTGCTGCATAAAAAGAAATATTTTTCGTGACCACATGGATCATCCAAAGTATTTCTTTCTCCAGGATCCGTGAACTGGCGTCATGAATTCGAGAACAAGCAAAAATACACCGTGAACTGAATCACGTTTTTAGGTAAAAATCCTGAAAACGTGAACTAGTTCACGGTCCGTTTTCATTTTCGTGAACGCTTTTGTTTCTGTGCGGTTATATCAATATGGTGTTGAACGAATCCGCGCCAAATCCGCGCCAGAACGAATTTTATGAACAAATCCGCGCCAAATCCGCGAAAATCGCGAAATCCGCGAAATTCGCGAAATCCGCGCTGCTGTAACAACCCTGT
>JASCZW010014587.1:0-22563 GCA_034211315.2 Aedes japonicus
TTTATCAGGATTATGAGAATTTACACAACTTGTTTACAACGATATTGAAACCTTGTTTTCTCAAATTCCTTAAAGGTTTTGTTTAGACTTTATGAACTCAAAAAAGCTGTGTTGAAATGCCGTTTATGGACTCATTCATATTATCACAATATAGTCAGTTGAAAAGGCATTTTAAGACCATTTTGCTTCCAGTCCTCCCTGTGGGTGGGTGAGTGGGTCCTCCCTTAGCTCAGTCGGTAAAGGCGCGGCTACAAAGCAATACCATGCTGGAGGTGACTGGGTTCGATTCCCGGTCTGGTCTAGGAATTTTTCGTTAAGGAAAATTTCTCGACTCCCTGGGCATAGGGTATGATTGTATTTGCCACACAATCAATACTAATGCAAAAATGGTACCCGGCATCGAAAGCTCTCAATTAATAACTCTGGAAGTGCATTTAGAACACTAAGTTGAGGGCAAGCTATAAGCTAATTGCGAAAGCAATAAGCTTGAAATGCTAAGAAGAAGAAGCTTCCAGTAAATGCATTGCGACAAGTTCGAATTGAGAGAAGCCATCAAGTTACCAAATAGTTTTATAGTAGTCATTGCAAAGATAAATTGGCTTTTTGGCAAACCCAATTTTTTTTCAATCGCCATATAGTTTTATTTCAATGATTGAATAATTGAAATGTGGAAAAATAAATGCACCAAATTTTAAATGTAATGCAAATAATCAGTAGATCGGAGATTAATTTTGGCATTCTTTTAGATAACCTTATTGAATTCCATAAGTTTTCTCAAAATTCATGATTTATTTATCGAATACATTTGTTTATGTTGTTGTAAGGTCAAATAATTTCCAATATTCCAATGTGCCAATATTCACCATAAATTTAATGCGCATATGATTTGGAGCGTGCTGATACGCTGTAAAAAAAATTCAATTTGTTTTGGATGTTTTGCTAACAAACAAAATTTCCCTTAACACTAGAACTTTTTTCTTAGATTTTCTTTACTGTCATTCAGCAGTAATCACAAGAGCAGAGAATTGAACAAAACAGAACAACAAGAACCACCCACAATATCAAAGTGAAGTATGACGAGCACACTCTCCAATTACATTCTAGAGTTTCTTTGGATGGTTACAGCCCTGACCCAACCAAATTAAGCTCACATGGGTTTTTCACAGATAAAAAGAAACATTGACGCTGCGATTCTTCAGAGGGGATGGCGTTATCAATAATGCACATAAAGTGGAATGCTAGATTTGGGAGAAAATTATAGGATATTTCATGTAAATTTAAGCCAGATAACGCCTGAATTTAGCCTGTTGCATGAAAGATTGCAAACATTGTTGTATGCAAACATTCTTTACGCATCCTTTGGCTTAAAATTAAACGAGGCGAAATTTTACGCGCTTGTTAAAATTAATTATTTTTTTCTGTGTGAGGTCTGGTAATTGAACAGGTGCAGAAACACTTTGTTCGCGCGTCGTTACGAAGCTCACCGTGATGATATCGAACAAACCTTCAACCATGTTCGCCAAAGTAAGAAATAAGCAGTTCCAACACATCTTTACGGCAGCCTATCAAGGAATAAAGTTACCTTAAATGCAACATAAATGCCGCTTTTGGCCACTATTCGACTTCTTTACCTCAATGCTATGATAATGCTTCATCAATGTTATTTTGCATTCAAAATGCTTATTACAGGCTACAAGCATTTAATTAGCATTTGAATTCCAACTTTATTACAGATAGCATTCAAGATGCTGATGAAATGCTAATATAATGCTTGTAGCATCTGAAATGCAGATTTAGGGTTAACTTACTGCATATGCTAATGCATATTGGTTATCTGGGCAGAGAGGTGTCAATTTCTGGAATCAAACATGTTGCATCGTTTACGAAAAATCCAGGAGGCACAGTATATAGTATTGCAAATCTTATTAATGAGGAGATTTATCTTCCAGAGCTGCGTGCAATTAGGAACTTCCGAATTCGAAAAGAATAATAAATAAATAAGTAAACACATCTCTTATCATTCACAGATAAAAAAAACACTGAAGTTTCTGCGATATCTAATGCACATAAAGGGAATGTTAGATTTGACAGAAAATAATGGGGTATTTCATGTAAATTTAAGCCAGATAACGCCTAAATCTAGCCTGTTGTATGAAAGATTGCAAACAATATCGTTGTTTACGCTCCTTTGGCTTGGAATTACACGAGGGGAAATTTTACAAGCTTGTTAAAATTAATTATTTTTTTCTGTGATTTTATCAATTGTTTGAAATTGAACTCATTGATGAACTACCTAACTGAGGAATGAATGACATATTTTTTAGTGCGGAATTAGATCGGAAGGTTCTTCTGTTGGGTACGTGCTGTTTATATGCACCGTACTAGTTCGCATTATTTAAAGGGATATGTTTGTTACTCATAAATATGGAACAAACTTCACATACGAAAGTGGAGAAATGTTATTTATTGTTATGCAATGCAATCGCACGCTATGGATTTTCACCTCAACAAATAACGCCGCCAGCACGCACCAGGAACTGCAAAGGAAAATCCAATCAAAATGTATTTTTAATTTTTCCTGTCAGGCTCTCTGAATGAACAAACGAATAAAAAAATTCTCTCTCTCTCTCTCTTTATCTTCCGCACCCGCGTTAATTTTCCCGCCGATCGTTCAAACTCACTTGTTTCATTTCAATGCGTCCCCTAACGTCTACCCGTTGTATTGTTGTGCTTCGTGTGCATGCGGGCTTAGCTTGCTGTTCTCTGTACCACCCATCAAAGTTTCCCACCCGCACGCGCATTGCAGTATCCTCAACATAGTAGACCACGTGCTGTGATGCAAGCGAACCTGTTCGCATGCCCACACACCGGTAGAAAAGAGACGACTATCAACACAGGATTTTCACTCTGCCGTGTGACGAGCAGCAAAGAACGACGCTAGATTTTTTCCACGGTTTGTTTTGCCGGCAAGAGCGACGAAACCCTTTCGGGGATAACGACACTCGACTCTTCAGCGAATGCTCCCCGTTAGCGTCGGCTCACACAGCTGCTGGGGCCTCATATAATAGCACACTTGACGTCGTAAGCAGCGAGCAGTCATCAACAGGTTTTTTACTCGTAAAGACGTGTCCATCAGCCGAGCCAGAACGAAAAGCCAGAAAGCGAGAATAACGGTGTCTTGAGTCGGTGATCGCCCAGGAAAGCAAACGAGTGACTTGTGTGAGAGTATAGAACAGTTTCTTTCCGATAAATATGAAGAAAATCGTGCTGTTATTCGCAATGGTTCTGATGGAGGCTAGAACCGAAGGTAATTCTTGTGGACAGCTTAAAATTGACGTGAACTTTCCAATAATTTATTCGCACATAACCTTCAACTAGTATTGAAAGTGAACGTAGTGGTGATCAGCGGTTAAACGAAAAGTGATTATAACAGAGTGTGCGGCTTTCATGAAACCGGTTAGCTCATCCGAATTATATTTGCCGTGTGTTCCGATGATATTTGCTGGGCGTAATTGCAAAAAAAAAATAAAAATAAAAACTGCGGTTGATTTAATCAGTACAGGAAAATGTTACTCGTTAAATCGTTATTTGTGCTGCATTTGATATGAGGCCTGATGATAGCGCATTAAAATACATCAGAGAAAACTTTTATTTTCGTAATCGCTGATACAAGCATGATGATGGTTTTTAAATTGAATAATAAGTGGCTGCACTGCGCAGTGGTTCGTTTTTGGGAATATTGCAATGTGTTTCTAGTGCTTTGTGCTACACGTAATTGAAAGAGCAGAGAATAAAAAATATAGATCGGAGTTTTCGAGGGAAAAAATGTTAGAATAAATAATATGCAAAACCTTAAAATATTTTCAACATGGTAAATACATCCAAATTTTTGGTTTATTTGAAGTTCTTAGCATACTGAATGACAATAGTTGACCATTTTCAAAAAGAAACTTACTTGCATACGATTTTTTCTTCTCTATATAAGAAAAATTTGAAAGGTAAAGTGAATACGGAAAAAATGGGAAGATACCAAAAAAAAAAGTCTAGAGTTAACCATTTATTTGCATTATTTCCCTCACTGATGCTAGGTTAATGCTTAGTTTAATATGTGAAGATCCAGCTGCAAATAAACACCATGTTGGAGCAGGCTGGGTGACAATTTTAGACTTATTTAGAAATTTTCTGGTTGAGATTTAGTTTGAAAGATTCTGAGCTAAGCTTGTTTGAGAGAATTTTGCTTAATATTGCAATATTGCATTCGAGGTTTTTACTTTGCTCCTAAGTTAATCTTTCATTTTTCTAAGCAAATGTGTCTAAGGTGGCCGATCTCATCAGATTTGAAAATCTGAATGTATCATGAAATTGTCTTCGCGTACACAGAAAAAATAATTAATTTTAACAGGCGCGTAAAATTTTCCCTCGTTCAATTCAAAGCCAAAGGATGCGTAAGTAAAGAAATTGTTTGCAATCTTTCATGCGCCATACAATAATGTTTGCAATCTTTCATACAACAGGCTAGATTCAGGCGTTATCTGGCTTAAATTTACATGAAATATCCCATTATTTTCTACCAAGTCTAGCATTTGCTTTATGTTCATTATATGACACAGAAAATTAAATGTTTCTTTCTATCTGTGTATCCTGCTCAGGACTCTTGTTCGGGCACATGAATCAATCATCAAGAGAATTTTTCTTGAAATTATTAGGATATTTTATTAGCGGTTCTAAACAAATTTTACTCGCTTCGAAATTATGAATATTACAAGAGACATAATAATTCCCCTTTGACATGAGGAACCTAAACAGAGATTTCATGTAAAATTATGTTTTCCGGAACCAAGACACACAAAACTTGATGTTTTGAGTGTTTACTCATTCTTATGTTCTAAAACACGCCTGCATGTATGGAGCAAAAAAGATTATTAGTCTTTGCGACGCTTCTTGGGCATCGCAGCATTTCGGCACAAATGAGTGGATTTTTCAACAAGACTTGGCGCCGACTCATGGAGCAAAAAAGATTATTAGTCTTTGCGAACGCATTTTCCCAAGTTTTTTTTTAACGAAAGATGAATAACCTCAACTCACCGGATTTGAAACCGATGGACTATTCGGTGTGGTCCATCTTGGAGTCAAGAGCCTGCAGTACAACACATAAATCACTAGAACATATAAATTCGTTTTATTTACAGGTCTGGGAAAAAAAAATCTGTCGAAGAACTCGCGGCCATCGTGGATAAATTCCCGAAACGTTTGAAGACGTGCATTTCAGCACGAGGTGGCCATTTTGAAATGAATAAATAAAACTTGGAATTTGCCAACATATTGCTTAAACAAACAATACATATTGATTTTTTAATCCAACAATAAAAAATAGTTTCAACACCATTTTATTGTACGGATAATATTCGGACACCCTGTAAAACAGTAAGCCAATTTCAAATTGCTATTTTTTTTATAGTTGGTTTTATGCTATGATATTTAGCTAATCCAGCTTTCGGTTTCAATTAATTTGTTAAGGGATGTCAATGGAATTATTTTCAAGAATTTTCAGCAAATTCTACTCAGGAACCCTCTTCTTTGAGTTTTTTTTTAAGTTAGGACATATTTGTTTACGTCTGACATCTTGTCTTCCTAATCTTGGAAAACTAGGAAAATTGAAATTCACCTAATCACCTTAACAAAAACTGAAGCAGTTTTTCACAAACGAGCAAATTCCTTTAAATACCGCTGGAAAAGTCTTATTCTTTGTTTGCGACTACAGACTTCTTTAGTCTCGAGTGCTCGTTTGTTTGCATCTTGTTTGCATTATAAAAGACATTTACACCGTGTCTTCAACTCGAGGTTGTACCGTTGACAAACGCGCACTTCATGGCAATCGCTTGAACGACGGGTGACGCAGCTAACCACTTGACCACAAAGCCCATATAATTCATTGTTCAAATATAGCAACATAAGTCTTCCGTATTTGTAGAATCAAACATATTCAAATGCTAACAAAACTTGCCAGGTATGTTTTGTACGTGTCGTAAGGGCTGTATCAAAAATAAGTTATCGACATATTTTTCTTTCAAAAAATTATAATTATTCTTACAAATGGATGATTCTTGTGAAGATCGGATAAAATTAACATTATTCTTTCACGAATTTGAAAATTTTTGATCGAACACATTTTATCAAGTTCCGGAAAAGTGTTTCATCACATTTTTTGGACGCCTTATCCTTATTTTTTTAAACCCTTCAAATTCTTAGCTGCGTTATCAATCTTTTTGAAAACTCTCTTCTCAATCGCCCAAAAGCGTTTGATGGGTCAAAGCTTAAGGCAATTTGGTAGATTGATGTCTTTCTCATCGAAATCTAATTTCTTTTCCGTGAGTCAATTGGGAGTTGTTTTGGCGTAATGCGCCGACGCTAAACAATCCAAAACAGTGCTTCTGATATAAAGACAGCAACTCCTTCTTCAGACACTCAAATCGATAGATTTCCGCATTGATTGTTCCTGTAATTTAAAAAATGGTAGACTTCATATCGCAGGAACATATTGCTTGCCATACCAGCACTTTTTGACCAAACTTCTCCACTTGAATCGACCTGTCTGCATCAGTTACATTCACTCCTACGCTGCCGTTATAGGCATAACTGTCCCATGTATATAGGGAGTCATGGGACAATTATGCGAATTACTGCAAAACGACGTGATATTGTGAACCTGGCAGGGTTTTGAGTCCTCTTTGAGATAGGTCTCGCCGTCCATCAAAATACATGCATTTGATCGCTGCAAAACTCGCGAATACAATATTTACTTTGTGTGGCAGTTTTATGCTTCTTGTAGGCCTTCAAGATGCTTCGTGTCTTGATATGCTTAATCATTCCGACATTGGTTCGCACTTTATTGGCCAAATCACGTATCGACATTGATTTGTTATTCCGCATTGGCGCTACCACTTTCTGATCCAGTTTAGGGTTGAAAGATCAGTTTATCCAAAGAACAGTGTTCCCCAAACTTGGTTATGATGGATTTTACAGTCGCGTGATGAATTACAAAGCGCTTCGCTGATTGTCACATAGCTACACCCTTTTCTCGTATTTGTCCAAAACCTTAAATTTTGCGTGTTTTCCAATGCACGAAATTTTCAAAAAAAATACCTTAAACCGTGCAAACAAGTAAATAAACGAAAGATAACAGCCAAACACACCGCTTGCTATGATGAATACATTAAAACCATCACAAATACACGCGTACACCGCAAATGTACTTGGATAGCTTATTATTTTTGCTGCATTCCTTATTTGACGTGAAATAACCGTTCCTGTACTTTGAACTTATACTGATAGATAGAAGATAATAGATCCGAGATAGTCAAATCCTTGTTTGAAATGTTTCGTTTTTCCATAAGGATGTCAAACATTCATTACCACAAAAATCGTCATGGACGTTTGTCAACAAAAAATCTAAATAAAGTTTTTGCGGATTTTTTACATAATTAATTTGGTTACATCCAAGGCCGGCAATTGTGTCAAAAATTAACTGTAATGTCACATTTTTCCCAACGACTGGAAGCAAAATAACTTCGTTTTCAACGTCAGAAATGAAATCAGCATTGCGTTAATTGAAACCGCCATATAAATGAACTTTGATCTCAGTGGAAAGATACGCGAGGATTTCTTCAGCATTTTGAAAAAATGCTTCGTATTTGTTCTTGTTAGCAAAATACATAAATACAAACACATTGTTTTCGCCAGCTATTTGTGCTTTAACACTTTATGTTCAAGCTATATATGGTATGTGGTAGAGGGAATTAGTTCAATTTTAAATCTAGATGCATTCGCTATGAGGACACCACCTCAAGACCTCCTTTGAGTCATTTAATGGTTCTGGTCGTCTTTGAATACCCAAAAAATCATACCCAAACAATGTCCAATATCCTTTCTGAATGTTTACCCCGTGTCCAATATATGCTCATACTTTTTTTTGTATCTCGCCGTAGAGATGAAGCTACAATTCGTACAATATCTATGTACAAGTTTAATCTTGCTCTGTGTTTACATAAACTATTGAAAGTTCTGTTCAATTATTTTCATTGAGTGTCCAACGATGATTAAATTCGTGCTGTGGTGTTAAAACCTTTTGGAAGAATAGCCCAGGCGCTATTTTTAAGAGTTTGAAGAACCTGGGCGTAAAGCGTGATTTTGTGTATAGAAGGAATTAGAAGATGGATGACCGGAAAAAATCCAAGCGAAAACGTTCAGCTAAGACTGAACGAGTGATCAAGACCGTCAGGGAACGAATTCGACAAGAATCACAACGCTCTGTACGTAAAATAGCCGCTGATCTTAATGTCTCGAAATCGACCATGATCAGTGTAGATAAGCAGGAGCTGGGATGTCAAGCTTTCGTAAAGAAACGTAAAGTTCTCGGAGTTTCGGGATCTGCCAAGAGAAAAGGCTGAGAAAAGTGCAACTCTGGCACAAGTGGCTGGATAGTCGAGAAGAAAATGGATATAGTTTTTGGCTCAGGAAGTACCAGCACATCGGTCTCAATCTCGATCCTAAGCTTAATGATTTTCCCCTATTAAGCTTAGTGACGTTTAACGCACGCACACTATCGTGTCTATCGTCGTGTAAAAATTTTTTTGTATTCTCACAAATTGCCTAAAAGTTTTCTTTGTGGTTCGCGGTCGAAACGATCTTTTTGACAGCCATTTGTTGTGTTTTCGTCAAAAACGCACTACCACATTTCCAAAAGGCACACTACAACACCCAGACTTGATAAGCTTAATTAACGTAACTCATACGAACACATCCTCGACTTTTTTTTTTGTCTTTATTAAAGTGGCTTTCAGTCATCCTCGACTGTTATGTCAAAATAAAAAAGCATCTAGTACCGAAAAGCGCAAGCATTTATTGTAAGAACCAAGAGGTTCTAGAATAGTGAACCAATTTCAAATCACTAGTTTCATGTTGATTGTTGCTGCTACTATCGTGACATGCTGGACGAGAGAGACTTCCGATGAAAAGTAATTTGTCACCGTTCCGTTGCATGGCAGTATAATAAGACATTCCGTGAAGCTGCTTAAAGTCTTAGAAACTTAAGTGCTCATCGTTCATTATCACGCAGGAAAACTTCGTCAAATATTCGCGATACAACTTGCGAGCCCGGATTTTAGCGGTCACATTCTGTTCATCATTACGGTTCGGTACAGTTTTCACCTTGAACGACTTTACACCTTGCCGGTGCTTGGAAGTATGCACGAGCTGGTCTCTTCTGCAATATTTGCTTACCTTCGCGACCTCTGATGTTTCCTGAGATCCGTTTTTATTCGGCTCACAGCCTTCCTGGCTGTTGTCAGACGTGTATCGTAAGATTTAAGAACGTTATGGGCAGAGCTTTCAGGAAAACCAAGCTTTTTTGCAAGTTTTCTTACTGCTAGATTCAGTTTTTCATTGCGACCGCACACAATTGTTTTTCGCACTTGCTCTTCTTTCGACGCCATCTTCGATCTAAAAGCTTGTAGTATCTCCACGTGAGAACCTTCGTAAAACCTATTGGCTGCCATGAAAACCAGCATACGTCCAAATGGCCACAGCTGTCAAACTTCACTGTGATATCGTGGTCCGTTTTTGTTGTTCTGCTTTCTTAGATTTTCTGCTATCCTGATTCAGCAGTATGTAATGTTCAGAGTACAGACATATGCGGAAGTTCAATCCGAAGGGTTGGCAACGGTGTTCGTTTGGTTTAGAAAGGCTGTCAACACTTCCGCAGAGTAAAATATTACTACTTTGTGCGTGACTTCATCGTTGTTACCTTCCATTTTTGTTTACATTTAAAACGTACAAGTGATTTATTATGAGCATGAGCAAAATTATCAACTATGAAGTGTATTGCAAAGTTTTGCACTAACCCGGCTTCCGGGTTGGCCGGAAACTGTCGTATGGACGGACTAGTAATCCTCAGAATACTCTGATGATTACTATTGCGGACTTGAACGAATAGGTGGTGATTCCTTATGTTGGCTTTAGACTTGGCGAATCCATAATTGAACAGCTATGAGGGGATTTGCGATCTGATCAAACAGACCGAATTAGACACTGGAGCAGAATTTTCTTCAACATACTGACGTTGGACACTGTGTCAGAGCAGAAACATTGCCATAATCCTCGGCATCTTCCCAACACGGCACCAGTGAAGTAAATTGACTAAAGTGAAAAATGGTAAGATAATATGAATGAGTCTTAAACAGGAATTTCAAAAAAAGGTTTTAAGATCGTTTTGAAAAAGCTGTGTAGGTTCTCATAAACCTTTTACTTGGAAAGGCTAGCAAGCTGCTCAAAAGTAGTGTGTGTTAGACTAGGACAAGTAATGGTCAATACATGCTTTTACTATCGGAATTACTTATCTTGTCTGCAGTTGAAAGTAGTACAAGCTACGGACGGTTTCGCAACGTTAGTAACGCTTGCCCATGTAATCTAAATAGGGCTGTCACTTTCCTTGAAAAATAATATTTGGTTTGATTATTCCGCAAGGAAAACTTACAAGTCACACTGGAGAAGTTGTGCGAATTACTTCGGAAGAAATGGTAAAAATAGCATCAGGTGTGTACTTGCTAGCTGCATACTAAACTTTAGCAACCGAGATATTTCGCCGAGAAACACTCGCAGATAACGTACGTGGGAGTTGGGTTTGGGCTTGTGGGTTGTACGAATTATATGACCTAAGTCTTGAGAAATTCTCTAAGCAGACCAAATTAAACCAAATCATAAAGAAAGCATTAAAGGGTGTTCCGATCAAAATTTGGTCAAACAGTAATGTGTGTGAGTCGATTAAAGTTTTTATTAATAATTCAAATTCTTGTTCAAGTTTTCAAGTTCAGTTAATACAGCATACAGGAGAAATATTCAGCTAAGCTTCCTTTTAAGCGAATGTGAATTGCCGGGTCTTTCTTTAACACCTGCCATAAGATTTTGTACAGTCTCCTTGTCCACTTTATACACCGCATAACGCCAGTTTGCCTTGAACTGTTTCTCGCTCACAACAGCTTTTTCAGTTTTCATAACGTTCCGCTTGACGATAGCCCAATATTGTTCGATTTTGCGAAGCTTTGTCGTGTTGGGGGGGCTCTTGTCCTTAGACACCACTTGAACGGTGTTGGCAGCATACCAATAATCAATATGCAACTAGCGATTTGAAATTGGTTCACTGTTGTAGAACCCCTTGGTCCGAAGTACATCGTCCTGTGCCACGCAATCAAACTTCGTCAACATCGTCGTGTACAGCTTTCGCGATCGTGCTTTGGCCAACGTGTTTTGTTTATCGTCGCGATTTGGAGTCACCGCTTTCATGTAAGTCGACAGTCCAGCTCGTTTTCTAGCTCTATCCACGGTTGAAGGCGCTTCCCAGCTTCTTTGCGACATCTCGGACGGAGAGTTTGAGGCTCCACTAGAAACAGCCTTTTGTGGTCGCTGTGGCCTCCGGCTTTCGATTTCCTCCGATCCAGCTTTCCTGGCTGTCGACAAACGTTCACCGAACACTATTAATACGTTGGTAATAGTTGATTTAGCCACATTTAACAATTTCGCCAACTTGCCGTGAGAGTAGTTTGGATTTTCGCCATGCACGTGCAAAATTTTGATACTTTGCTTCTCTTCCTTCGACGACATTTTGATAACTGAAGTGCTAATCTCAAAATCAAAATAGAGACATGATGCTACACGCACACATCTGCAAAGTGAGGGGTGTGCAAAATTGGTTAATGCACGATGAAAGGAAATGCGTCAAGTTTAAGTCGACCAAATTTTGATCGGAACACCTTCTATTCCACTTGATTATGATGTTTGTTTTCGAGATTATGGCTTATTTCCTTTAAATCGGCGATTAAAACGATTGTTTACAACATTCGTTAGGTCCAAAACACCACTCCGGAACGATCACCTTTAAAAACACATGTTTTTTTTCTATATCTTTTATATTTTTTATATTCATATCTACTGACAAATAGACATAACACTTATTAATTTGTCATCAAACACTCATTTGACAGATTAGATATTTGTTTAAATATAAAATGAATAATAGGTAGTACTGCCTCCTATGGCGCATAATCTTTTGTCTTGTGTTTGACGCTTACACACTATCGTCATATGTTCGATTTTACACCCATACCAGTCTCCTCAACAGAAGTTGCTAGTGTTTTCACAACGCTGTTTTACATGCATCAATAACATAATACTTTCCATCTCTATTTCGCAGAAAGCCTCTTCGAGCAGGATTTAGGTGATCAGTTCAAAATTGACGCCTCAACGCGAGGGCTTCAGAAGGTGAACCTACGGTGCGGCGCCGACTCGATGCGTATCGAATTGAAGACAGAAGAGGATTTCACCGGCGTTATGTACACTCGTGGTAGCTTCTATAAGCAGGCTGAACCATGTTTCGTCAAACCGAAACGAGCTGGAAAATCGCTGGAGATGAAATTCAACCTAGATCAGTGTCAGACCATCAACAACGATGACGTGTACTCCAACATTGTCGTTGTACAGCACGACCCTGACCTCGTCACCCCCGGAGATGCCGCATTCGCTGTAGAATGTGATTTCCGGAAACCCCGTGGAGTAACCGTCACTTCACAGTTCCAAGCGAGGGATAGGTAATTGATTCACTGACGATGCTTTTGAAAATTCTAATTTTTGCTTCTCACCAATTCCACTACTCGAATATTTACACTCGAACATCGCACCAACAAACCAACAGCACAACACCTACATCGAGAATTACACTGACAAGCCCCGATCCGTCGGCACCCACGCAAGATCATAGCGATCTGAATTCGGTTTTCAGTGATACAGACACGGTCACTTTTATCCCGAGCCACTTCATGAACCAAAGCGCCGAAGAAAAGCGAGTGAAGGGCTCGGTTGAAACGGTCGAGATTTCCTCCAATAGGATCTCCGATGAACTCTAAACATGCTTTGGGAATGGAACACTTTTCTAACAGTTATCTATTTAATTTATTACTCATAACCATACTGATGAAACTTATCTTCTTTTTTTGTGTTTTCAGGCCAGTATTAGAGAAAGTTAACGCTACTCCCTCCTATAACTGATCAATTGGATTAACTAATAATTCCGTAGATTGCCAAACAGGACTGATTACAACAATATTACTGTTAGACTTAAACAAACTATACTTTTGACAACTAATCGAACTAACAAGAATTACCAACAGCATGCCACTGGTAGACAGTAGAATTTAGCATTTTAGGAATCATTGTAGAAGTTTAAGGAATGCCGATTATCACTGTTATAAGTGAGCATTGAATGAACTCTGAATGATTGAAACCGGAAGAATGAGTGATAGCATAAGAAAATCAATAAATTGTTCAAAATCAATGTTTGTGTTTGTTTTTAATTCGATAAGCTAACGCTCGACAACAAATGCGTTCAAGTGCCGTGTTTCAATACAAGACAGTCGGATTCCTTCAACCGTACACGCTTAGATTTTCTTTACAGAAATCTGTAAAATTTTACCGAGATCTCAACATCATAACGTTCGGTAATCCGATTTAATGGTTTTCGGCAAAATTTTACAAATTCCGGTAACGTTTTTACAGATAACTGTAAAATTTCACCAACATCCGTTTAATCGGATTGCCAAACATTCAGCTGTTGAGAATTCGGTAAAATTCTATAGATTTCTGTAAAAAATCAAAGTACCAGTTCTAACTTGACTGTTTGTGGCGATGACTGCATAGCACCTGCACACTAAGTTTATTTCACCGAGGTTCATTAATTTTTTCGGTAAAAGTTTGGAATGGCGAGTTGGTGGCCATCATCAAATTTTTTTTACCTGTCAAATTTTATATAAATTGTCGATTTCTTCTGTTGTTTGCATTTTACACTTTTGGAATGATAAGTCGTATGATATCATATCTGGATTGAAATTATTTTCATTTAAATTAAAGTGCGTCGGTGTAAACTGTCAGCGTGGCCCAGAACCAACGGCTTAAAAAAAACAGCGTATTCCATAATCGATTTATCTAGCCATTTGCAATTAGAAACAATACATACTTACATAGTAACTGTTTTAGCGGGTTCGTCTTTAAAGTCTATTTTATTAAATATGCCATCCATGTTGATTTACCGCGTGCTTGTGCTCACCGACTTGTTCACCGAAAAAAAAGGCTGACTCTGACTATGATGCTTGAAAAATATTGACTTAATCTTCTTTTCGTACCAGCAAAAAAATCAAATACCGATATTGGGGAATGTTCATAGCCGAAGTCGGTATAGAAGGATGTTAACAAAATTCTCGGGATGCCGAAATCCGGAATCTCATTAAAAACTTCCATGTTACTATTATTGGGCTTCAAATGGTGAGTTGACAACTTGGCAGGAGGGTGCGACCGACCTCCGGTCCTCACAAGTTCCTACCTCACGCCTCCACGAGTCATATGATCACAAAAGACTGCCAGCTGAAACATGGAGACGCTGGTTGGCGTAGCCTGGGCAATGTTGTCAATCCGACAATAGCGAAGTGAGGGGGTGCGACCGGTACATCATATCATAATTTTCCATTCTCATATCTTTCAGGTCATCCAGGTCATCAGGTATTATAAAAAATAATTTAAAATTCATTTTTTTCTCATATCATACATTGTCTAAGTTTTCTAGGAGTTTGTCTACAATTGCAACAAAACAGCAGTCGGCACAGATGTAATTTTCAGTTTATATTATAATATCCCTTGACTATATATATTATCACATAGGACATTGTTTATTCATAAACATTATCAATCTTCTTTATCATCATCATTATCATTTTGATCATTACTGGTGTTTTCAGGATTTATATTTCAACATATTTTTTTTTTTATATATAATTTCACCTAATAGGTTATATATACTTTTGATTATTATGTCTTATATGTCCAATTATCATCATGATTTAGAAGTATCTAGTGTCTTGAATAAAAGAAGCTGCAACGGAATCTATGGTAGACTTTTGCACTTATTACCTAATGTATTTTTCAATTCCAGTTTGCAAATAGACCTTTTCCAAATCTGTGCTGTTTGCCATTCGGATTGTGTCTGATGTTACAGTTCTATTTTTGTCAGTACCGTATCATAATTCACAATACCATTATATTTGATGATATTGTTTTATTGTTTTTACTTCATAGATGATTTAAAAATTGCTTTTTGTTGTTTTACGTCCATTTGTCTTTAACTCCTGTCAATAAAATCTTCTCTGTTTTCCTTACACAGGAGCAATAATTTTTAAGCCAGCAAAAATAAAAAGCGTATTGCTATAATAAAAATCAACACCAAGCAGCAAATAGTGACCATGTCAACAGTAGATTAAAATGTATAAATGTAATTTTTGTAAAATTCAACAAACTTTTTTAGGATACCTCAAATCAAGATTTTGGGAAATTGCTGCTATCGCTGAAAACGAACGGAAACATTCTTAAGCGCGAAAACACAGAACTCTCCACTTTAACACTTTACAACATTTCTTATATTTCAGGATCCACCGAAAGAGATCATAAATAATAGATACCGAATGATTGCAGTATTTTTCATTTACATAAATAAATACACTATTATATAAATATTTCATGGGAATGGGAGGGACCATCAGGGCACCCGATTGAAGCACTCTGGATGGGGAGAGTGGAAATGCCAACTCCCCATTGCCAACAGTTTGTGAATAGAGGGCGGGCTCTTCTCCCCGCCCATTGGGGCATCCTCATGTTAGATAGCTTGCTCTTTTGACCAATTGTTCAATCTTGTTGTTGGAAGGAGATTCTTTATATCCCTGTGGATACGTATAGGTGATGTTGCCTATCGATCCACCCAACCCCTTTTTGGCCCTTCATACAATGGCATGATTAGGATAATCAGTGGTTATTAAAGCTTGATCAAGTCTAACAGCGAGGAGAGCTCACTGCTGTCGGACTTAGTTTCCGTGCTACAATGGGTGGTAGTACATATCATACATCATACACATCAAAAACTTCCATGTAACTATTATTCGTTGATTGAATGTACCGAAGATCTGTAAAAAACTAATATTTGACATGAAATTAGTCGACAAAAATATTATACCGAGTATGTTCAGCACTTTAGCTTACCGAGATATTAATTTGAGCTTAACCGACACCACGAAGCAGTGGCATAGCCCGAGTCATCCCAGTCTTCAGAGCCAATCCCTATCCTCAAGTTACACATATAATTTTCCGACATACCTTACCAACATAAATCCATCGACTATTTGGTCGAACTACGACAACTCGTCATTCAGATGATCTGTTAGACGTACAGCCCAGTATCGACCTAAAAAGTAAAGAGAAGACGGAATTTTGTTCAATATTACCAAGCGGAATTTTGACAATTGATCTGTATGGAACGAAATGTCACCTTTACTTACGGAATAATCGAGCGCAATATTTTTCTGAAAGTAAAAGTGACAGCTCCCATTAGTTTGCGTAGAAACCATACACATTCCAATTTTATTCGTCGTTTTTTTCAGGTGGATACTGCTGCAGAAATTTCTTTGAGATTCTTTACTTTTCCGTTTCAGTAAACGGAATTTAACATGGGTTTGGGATAGAAAAAGAAATTTCTTTCGAACACGATCGACCTTACGGCGGATTTCGATTTTTCATATGAAACCAGGGTTGTCACATGCACGGATTTATGTAGATTAATACAGTTTTTCTTCACTTTTTTTATACAGATATCTATATATAAAAATTACAGTTTATTAATAGATCCAAGATTTTTAAGATTTTTGGCAATTATCCACTCAAAAACCTAAAATTTAAAAAAAATATTATATTTTATAATACAACTTTTTATCAGTTCTACTCTCAGTATGTTGTGTTAAAACCCATGAAGCAAAAGAAAACAATTGACACTGACACTATAGTGACAGATGGCAGTCTGAAAGTTAGTTTGTGTGAGCCTTAAAATCATTAACATTTGCATTAAAAAAATGGACAAAAATTGCCGATTTTTCATTGGTTTACCTTCACCCGCACTGACAAAACTACCACCCAACAAACAATCACTCATTAAATAAACATCATTATGACGATTTAATTCAGCAGTGTGTTGAATAATCCTTGAACTACTTTCAATCACAGCTTTTGTTCAGGCATTATTCACACAAATTTGGAGAAGTTATTAAGCTGTCGCCAAGTGGACACTGTCAATTGCATATGTTTAAGAAGCAAGTTCTGAGCAATGGAGTTCAGCTGATAATTGAATAACTGCTATTTAAGTGCTGCACAGAACTGGAGGGCAATTCCGAAATTCAAAGTGACCTTTGTTGAGCTAATCGAGTTTTTTTTTAACAATAATTTATTCTCTCCTTGTTAATTGATAGTAATGATGAAATTTTTCTCCAACATCATTAGGCATATTTAAAAGCTGTGTGTCTTTTATAGAACTTTTGTTCAACTTATCTAGATTCCCAAAAAAAAAAATACTTTTGGTATTTTTGTGTGATTTTCCATACGATATAGACATTTTATACTATGCATATTTAAATTGATATTATTATACATGTAAATTAACAGAAACATTATGTAACATTTATTAATCGAGATTTGAACCATCAACCTTCGAATCCTCAACTACGTGACTTACCAACTGCGCTTTCCTATAATTGAATGATATAAACGAATCGTCTATATAAGCACAATGTTATATATTGAATAGTAGCAGAAGTGATGCTTTAATTGAGCTACATTGACATTCTATTTATAGCTTAGCCTGTAAATAAGCAACATCAGTGCTCAATTAAAGCTTCTAAATGTTGTTATTAAACATCTGAGTTAACAAGCTGTACACAAGCTTTGGTATTGGATGTTCGGTTTTACTACGTGCATTACTGACAAGGGGACGTTGAACAAGATGCGATTAAAAGATATGACAATGTTTTCTGCTGTTATTTATTAACACTGCGCTGTTTTCTATTTTGATGGGCAATGTAAAGAGCTATTTGCTCCAAGCAGTTGACTATAGTTTCAACTCTTGAAAACACGTCAATACTTTTTCACCGGCACCAGAAATGAACAACAGAGGAACGAAAATTTAAGAATTAACTGAATTCAATGAATATCTACAGCATAACTTGAAGTTGAAAACGAAATATTGAACCAAAATTACGAACACTTCGGAGGCTTTACTACGGCATTCAAACAACCTTTATTTTAATTGTAGTTTATTTCGCTGACCACAGCTTAAACTAAAGCTTAAACCACAGCTACTATTCAACTAAATATACGGTTTAATTAGCAAAGCTAGTTAAAAGGCATTGCATTAGAGGCATAAACTGTATTTCAACTAATTGTACAGGGGTTGAATAAAAGTCAATTAAGACACCTGTGTAAAGCTTTTGTATTATTTTTCTTCAGCTTATAAGTAGATCAGTTGAATAGTGCTGTACATTACAGCTGTTATTCAATTCAATATCAGGTTTTATAAGCTAGGCTATATAAACGATGTTTAAACAGATTTTTAAACTGTTATTCATCTGTTTGTTGAACTGTGTAAATTTAGTTATATATAAATACTAAAATAGCTTTTACTAAGCATGTTATTGAAACAAAATGAAACACTTGAATAAATGTTAATATTTCAATTGAGGACATGGTTATTCAGCTTATATTTCAATTAGATTTTTTATTCAGCTGCGATAGTCGTAATTCAGCTTTAATAAAGCATGTAAGCTTATTTACTGCTTTCGTTTGTTGTTGGGCAATGCAGCATCAATCATAGTAACCCATGAGTCAACAGACAAAATTTGACAGCTCTAACAATCGACCTCTAACCGTGATGGCAAAAACAGTGAAACAACTCCGTTCAGAAGTATACGTGGTCAATGAACGGCACCCCGCCGCGTCGAAAACGGACATCGTGCGGCACTTTGTGGACGCCGGATACGCTCGTTCTGACATCTACAACATCTTGGCACGATTAGATAACAATCATAGCATCGAAAGTAAGCCCGGTTCCGGACGGCCGACGACCCTGAGCGACAAGAAGCTGCAAAGGGTGGCGAAGAGGAAGACCGAGGGAAAAGTGACTACATCGCAGCGTGCGCCTGGCCGGAAGGTCGGTTAAACCGGCCAAACAATGAAAAAGTACCTGGCGAACATGAACATACATGTCAGGAAGGGGAAGTCGGGTCCATTGGTTTCGGAGCTGCAGGCAATGACGCAGTGGCAGCGGCTGAATAAGATAGCCAATTCAATTTTCCCGGCGGATCGCGACATGGCGATGGTGAGGGTCGACGAGACTTATCTCACCCTGGATGACAACGACTGGCAGGGCTCTTCGTTTTTTTTTACTTCCCTCACGAAGGAAGTGAGCTTCGAGTTAAAGTTCATTTCACACACCCAGTGAAGGTTCTGCTGTGGCTGACATTCAGCAAGAAGGGGATGTCAAAGCCGCTCTTCTTTCGCTCCGGACTGGTTGTGAACGGGAAAATTTATAGTGTGAAATGCCTGCCGGAAGTTGTGTCGTTTGTCAAGAAATACCAGGAGGGCAAAGACGCGCTGTTCTGGCCGGATCTGGCGTCGGCTCACTTCTCGAAGCGATCGTTGGAGGAGATGGAGCGGCTGAATATCGATGTGGTAAGTCGGCGAACCCACGCAACGTCCGCAAGCTGCGTCCTATTGAAATTTCTGGGCCAACCTGAAACGTAAGATCTACTCCAACATTTTTTTCGTGAAAACTGAGGAGGAATTGATAAATAAAACGAAGAAAAAATTCAAAAACATGCCTACACACATGTTGCACACATGTGAATTGCAAAAAAGGCCGCTCGCAAGGGCGTAGAATTTTTATTGCTAGTAAGCTTAAATAATTACCTTCCATGGGAAATTTATCGAAAGTAATTATCTGAATTAGCTTTTTTTTATCACTATCCGAAAATAGTCCATTTTTTTAAATGCAAACATTCCTCCATACATATTTATAGATAATTTTTTCTTGAGATATTCCTTCTGATGTTTTCTAGATATTGTAGGCAGTCCACCAGGGCTTCTCTCAGAGGTTTCTTCTGGCATTTCATGGGTATTTTTTCAAGACTTTCTTGTAGAGAAATTTTTAGAGGATTCCCTGAATTGTAGGGAGTTAGCCACTCGATCACCATGTGTTAACACCTTGGTTAACACCCTAAAAATACAATCCACCACACTTCAAACACATTCGCTAACATATGTCAAGCGCTAACTTGATCAAGCTTTAATAACCACTGATTATCCTAATCATGCCATTGTATGAAGGGCCAAAAAGGGGTTGGGTGGATCGATTGGCAACATCACTTATACGTATCCAAAGGGATATAAAGAATCTCCTTCCAACAACAAGATTGAACAATTGGTCAAAAGAGCAAGCTATCTAACATGAGGATGCCCCAATGGGCGGGAGAAGAGCCCGCAATCTATTCACAAACTTTTAGCAATGGGGAGTTGGCATTTCCACTCTCCCCATCCAGAGTGCTTCAATAGGGTGCCCTGATGGTCCGTCCCATTCTCATGAAATATTTATATGATAGTGTTTATATTTATGTAAATTAAAAATACTACAATCATTCAAATCTATTATATACGATCTAAATTCGGTTGATCATGAAATGCAAGAAATGTAGTAAAGTGTTATAGTGTAGAGTTCCGTGGTTCGCGCTTGAGCGCGTTTTCGTTCGTTTTCACTGACAGCATCATTTCACCAAAATCTTGATTTGTGGTATCCTGAAAAAGTTTATTAAATTCTACAGAACTAACATTTATACATTTTAATTTAGTGTTGCCATGCTCAATATTTGCAGCTTGTTGTTGATTTTATAACAGCAACCCGTTTTTATTTTTACTGGCCTAATAATTATTGCTCCTGAGTTGGGAAAGCAGGGAAGATTTAATTGACAGGGAGTTAAAGACAAATGGACATAAAAAAACAATGAGCAATGTTAAAATCATCTATGAAGTAAAATCAATAAAATAATATCATCAAATATAATAATATTGTGAGTACAGTAATGACAAAAATTGAATTGTAACATCAGACACTAGCCGAATGGCAAACAGCGCTGCACGAATCAGATCAGCTCAGATTTGGAAAAAGGTCTATTTGCAAACCGGAAATAAAAAATACATTAGGTAATAAATGCAAAAGCCTACCATAGATTCCGTTGCAGCTTCTTTCAATCAAGGCACTAGATACTTCTCAGTCATAATGATAATTGGACATAAGGTGAAATTATAAAAAAAATATGTTAGAATATAAATTACGAAAACACAAGTAATGATAAAAATGATAATAATGATGATAAAAATGATAATAACGATGATAAAGATGAATGATAATAGTTATGAATAAACACTGTCCTATAAGATAATATATATAGTGAAGGGATATTACAAAATGAACTGAAAATAACATGTGTGCCGACTGCTGTTTTGATGCAATTATAGACAAACTTGCGCATCCATTATGAACCAGAAAACTTAAACAATGTATGACAGCTATTATCAGATTGACAACATTGCCCAGGCTACGCCAACCAGCGTCACTATGTTTCAGCTGGCAGTCTTTTGTGTTCATATGACTCGTGGAGGCGTGAGGTAGGAACTTGCGAGGACCAGAGGTCGGTCGCAGCCTCCTTAGAAGTTGTCAACTCACCATTTGAAGCCCAACACATTCGCTACCATATGAAAGGTAAATTCATTTCTGGCACCACTAACACAAATCGATTGTTTGTCTTCTCACTGTTTTGTTTCCCTCTTGCTTGCAGTGATGTGATTTAGAAAATACATTAGCGTGCATGAATTAAACGTTAATGAAAAGCATAAACTTCCGATTGTAGTATAGACAGATATGTTAAAAAACAGAAACAAATTTCGACACACTGGAACACAAACACAACGTGGTAGAGTAACTAACCTCCTGCTGAATTGTGATGTTTTGAGATTCTAAATAAATTCTTGGAGGACACCTGAAACAACTACACAAAAACTATAATGTAATTCCTTAAGTAGTTCTTGGAGAAAATCCTGATTTTCTGGGGATATCTAAGTATATTATTTGAGAATTCCGTAATCTCATATAATTAATTCTACACACTTAAAAATTATTCACGGGCTTGGTTAAACATTTAGCTGAATTCACTTGGCATTTTTGTATTTAACTGATAACTCGGCAAAAAATCGAACGATGCCGAGTCTCAGCATCATTTCAAACTGAAATATCGGGTAACATCATTATTAAACCGATTCTCGGCATCACTAGGAGCCGAGCACAAACGTTAACCAAAATTCAACTGACCTCAGTTGCCTATCATGCTGAAATATCGGTTTAGCAGTGGTGTAAGCCGAGGTCTCGGCTTTTCTTTTATCTGTCAACCGCCATGCGCCATATGTTTTCATTCGCAAGTGGAGTAAGTCATATGTTGTTTGTGGAGCGGTGAAAAAACATACATTTATTGGCACTACATCAATTATACTGGTAAAACCTCTTCAACAATTCTACGCCGATTCACCGGGTTCATGGCTGCTTCTCTCCAT
>JASCZW010014588.1:0-22549 GCA_034211315.2 Aedes japonicus
GTACAAATGCATGGAAACAAATCTGATCCCGTTTTCATGATTTGCATGATTTGCGTTCTACGAGCTACAGAAAGGCTATTTGCTGCTCTTCTACAGGCTCCAAAAGAATTTGGTAAGAAATCTCTTTCTCAATTTCCCAATTCTTAGGAACGGTAGAGAAAACTCAATCAACAATTCAGTGCTCCAAATAAGCATATCGATAGATTAACCGGTGGATTGAAATACATGCTGAATAAATCCGTGGATTGAATAACATGCTGAATAAAGTATATTGCGTTAGATAAAATTGCTTTTATTCCACTGCTTGCTTTGATTTTAGTAATACTGATTCATGATTCTCTCTCAGCAGAATAACTAGTAACGCTTCGGGTGCGTTAAGCGAGCATGATTCGTGATATGATGAGCCCAAATCATGGTCTATTTTCATAAAGTGAAAATACACTAGGCTCATGATATTATCGCATCCCAAATCTTATTTGCACAAGCAAATATATTCGTGGAAAGTTATCAATTCAAAATTTTCTGATTGCGGCATGTCTTCCAAAAGAGATGTAAGTGTAGATTTTCTGTTTATTGTGTGTCAAAAAGCTATTACTATGCCTTAATTAGGGGAGAACCAGAGGATTACCTTAGAATTGTTATTTATTCTATAAACTAAATGCTCTTCGAAACGCTTTCGGAAACGCTTTACATGTACTGTTCTGTAAAGCATGATGTCATCACTCAACCTACTCATCATCCTCCAGCTGCTTCTTGGCTATGTGGTGACAGGTGGTAACCCAACGATTACCTGTTGATCTACCAAATTTGAAAGACTTTTGCATTGACACATAAGGTAAGACAGAACATCTCACATAGTGAAAAAATGTACAAGCATCGAAAATTAAAAACTTTGGGATTGCAATCATAACAATAAGTTGAATGTAAGATTGATGCTTGATTGTGATAAACAATAAGCTTAGAATATCAATAAATAAGAAGCGTTGCATGGAAAAGTCTAAGCACTGGTATAAATCTGACACGGATTTTATGTCATGCTAGATTTTGCAATAATATACATACACATACAAACATAAAAATAAGTAGCCGAAAAAAGACCGAACTCACCAAAGAGAAGATCTCAAATATTTGCATAACAGGATCATCAATCGAGTTCATGGTATTCCGACGAAGGTTCCGCTTTGTCTCAATAAAAAATTCCACACTTATTTTGGTTGGTTCAAGAAAAACAAAGTAACCCAACATTTCTGAACTTATTAGGACATTGTTATTGAATATTCTGACAAAACAGGTAAATCTAACAACGGTGGATAAAAGAAAAATAATTTTACGTCAAGTGGAGCTCATTTCTCATACGTCAAGTGAGGCTCACGGGAAGGCAATGCCAGCATCTCATGACGAGTTCAGATCGACGGTGATGAAATCGAGGCGATAGACGAATTCGAGTATTTGGGCTCAAAGGCTCATTATGGCTGGAAATCGTGCCTACTTTGGACTCCAAAAGAGTCTAAGATCAAACAAAGTTCGCTGAACTTCAAAGTTGACCATTTGCAATGCATTAATATTGAATCGGTTCAACAGTTGGAATCATTCTCTCAAAAAATTGACGAAGTTATTGTTAACTCCAACAACAGGAGCTGTCATTTTATTCCTTATAATGGCTCGAGTTATGAAGAAGAAGAATTTTAACACAAGCATTGTCAACTGGATCCATACTATGCTTGCAAAAAGAAAAATCACTTTTGAGCTTCTATAAAGGTAAATGAAACGAAAGGTTGCCCCAAGGAGAAATACTCTCCCACTTAGTGTGGTCCTTAGTAGTAGACAATCTTCTCAGAAGCTTACAAGCGAAAGGTTTCGAGGTTGTAGGCTTTGCGGATTACATAGCCATCTTAGTAAGAGGGAAGTTTGACAATATATTATCGGGTAGAATGCAACAGGCTTCAAAGGTTAAGCATTAATCCATCAAAAGTAGTAATTGTACCTTCCACTAGAAAGAGAAAGTTTAACCTTAAAGCACACGATCTTGGAGGAGAACACGTCCAATTTAGTGAACAAATTAAATCCCTAGGCGTAATTCTGGATGCTAAGCTGAACTGAAATGCACACCTTGATTATGCTTATGCTCCTAAATCATTGGAAGGAAATGGGGCTTAAGACAAAAAATGATTATGTGGGTCTACACATCTGTTATACGGCCAAAAGTAACGTTAGTGTGGTGGGCGAAAACCAAGAATGCTACTGCAGAAGCAAAGCTTGCAAGAGGACCAACGCGCTTTTGGCGTCTTCGAACGAAAGGTGTTGCGTACGATCTACGGCGGACTGCAGGAGAACCTTTAACCGTTCACACCGCTCAAAATCGGTCGTCTACGGTGGGCTGGGCATGTAGTCAGAATGTCACGAATGATTTTCGATAACGATCCGACGGGCACAAAAAACCGAGGCACGCAAAGGGTAAGGTGGATCGATTGAGTAGAAGGCGACCATCGAGCCTTTTGCAGATTACGAGGCTGTTGAAGAGCATTCATAGACCGAAAAGAATTGAGACCACTTCTGTACATACCATAGGCTACCTCGGCCTTGGTCTGATTGGAAAGTATTGAAAATATAGAGCCATGAAGTCATATAGCAGGCTTGATGCTGCTTGCTGGGCCTCAACTTGATTTGTCTATAATGATTTATGGTAAACAAGTAGCGCTCAGTTTCGCCTACAATTTTCAAAAATTCATAGCTCTAACTTTCACGTAAAGATTGTGTTCGAGAAAAATCCGACACTTTTGTGTGTGTGTAAGTTTCCATGGCATGGATAAAAATTGATGAAATTTTTGTAAACGAGATTACAGTGTAATGTTTACTTGTGGAACACTTCGTAACAACCTTTCAAGTGGTTATCGAGATGGATTCAAAGCCAGAAGTGCTTATGGACGCGGTTGTTGAAAATTCAGGCTAGTCCCACAGACAATTCGAACGTGAAGGTGAAGCATTACTTCAAGGAGTCTTCAAGGAAAAGAAGACGCCTAATCGAACCGATGAAAAGAATACGTTGCAAGCAGATCTCCGGCCTACAGTTTTTCGTCAGCAAGTCCCGCCTGGATGTTCCGAAGAAGTTCCGCAAGAAGAAGGTCAACAAATTTGCAAAGAAGGCGGGTCTGTGGCTACGGCAAATTCAGCAAGTCCATCATAACGACCGGCACTATCGACGGACAAATAAATAACGAAGAATGCCTCCAGAAGCGCCAGCTGCCCTCCCTCTGGTCTCACGCTGGTGACACTCTGTTGTGGCCGGATCTGGCATCGTGCTATTACGCGAGACCGGTGGTGGAGTGTTACGCAGTCAACGATGTTGTGTTTTTGAGCCCAAGGAGACATATCCACCAAATTCCCCAGAACTTTGCCCAATAGAAAAATCCTGGGTTACTATGAAGGGCAAGCTTCCGAAAACAGGGAAGGTCTTCAAAAAACGACAAGGATTTGAAGAAAGAGTGGACTTTTCTAAAGACTTACCTAATATGTTGTTTGATTATTCTCTGAGAATTTAAAAAATATCAAATTTAAAATGAATTTTTGGTGTTCATATATGTCTGTTACATTTTTTTCGAGTACAATCTGTATATTGTGAGAATCTTCCGTTCGTCTTCCAAACTTCCAAACAGAACAGTGTACTGTTTGACAAAATTGAAGGTGGCCTGAATTGCTACAAATTCATTATGTTTAATTTTTTCAGCTTATGCACACAGAGTAAAAATTTCTAACATTAAATGTAAAATAAATTCTCGGTTAGAAAATTCTGAAGTTAAGGGTATGGTTACATTTATCTGTGAGACGTTGTACTATCTCTTTTGCCATTTTCCGTCTTGTTCTGCCCTCTTCTTACCTATATAGGCATACTTTTCATTTCATTCATAGCTTCGGTGGTGAATTAGACTGAGGCTGAAAGCCAGTCTAAGACAGTAAGAGGAAAAAGAAGAAGAAGATTGCATGCATAGCATGTGACGTAGATTTGAGATTGTGGAACGGGAATCAGGTTATAGTGCAATGAGTGATTGCCGGTTGAAGCTGCTGAGGTTGTGGGTTCCCAAGTCTCGTATTTTGAATCTCAGTGGATCATTTATTTCCATGTTTCATTTATTATTTGAACATATACATTAGCAAAATTCCTCAAATCACATCTCTTCTTTTTCTAACATTGAATCGCAGACATTTCATCGCATTCTTTGTTCAATTGGTCATTACTGACATCCATTGGTAAAATGTCTTACAAAACTGTAATACCCAGGTAACCAATAAGCATTAGCATATGCAGTAAATTAACCCTAAATCTGCATTTCAGATGCTACAAGTATATATTAGCATTTTATCAGCATCTTGAATGCTATCTGTTGGAAAGTTGAATTTCAAAAGCTATTCAAATGCTTGTAGCCTGTAATAAGCATTTCGAATACAAAATAGCATTAATGAAGCTTTATCATAGCATTGCAGTAAAGGTAGCCGTATATTAGGCCAAAAGCGACACTTATGTTGCATTTAAGATGACTTAATAGCTTGATAGGCTGCCGCAAAGATGCTTTTGAACTGCTTATTGTTTACCTGGGTAGAATCTCTTATTAGCCGGTTGGGCTTGAAATGATCCCGGCAAACGAGTCTAACAGAGTCTAAGTGAGTGACAACAATCCTGCCTTGAATTGTTCGAATTTGCTTCAAATAATATTCATAATTCCATCTTTAATGTCGATAGCTGATGACTTTCGGACAAGTGTATACCCTTTTAACCAAATAGCATGCGTCTAATGATACATTGGCTGTTCAACTTATTCGTTTACAAAACACTCCACACGCCCATGGTGACGGGTCTGTATGCGGTAATGTAATTTGACTAAACGACCTCAGCCTTGCTCGAGTTGTTCAAACACGCTGTAATCATGGTGATTATCCCTCGACCCAACAAGGATGGAATGGTAAAATGTGCCCACAGATAGTTTCTCTAGTCGCTTTTTTCCTCCCTATAACGGTTCATGAGTAAAAGGGTAGCAGTAGTACAAGTTGTAAGGCCCGAAAATATGTCGGTTGAGGTGTTGAACCAGCAATACCTAACCAAAGTGTGATAATCCGATTTTGGAAGCTCGGCACGAGAAAATGGAAATAAATTCCCAAAGTTTACAGCAATGCCTCGAGGTGTTTAGTTCAATATTGGAAACGCTATGTCTGCCTATCCAGAGGAACTAGCAGCAAACTCTGCACGAGCAATTTTCAACAATGTTTTACCACTTTTTTCGACAACGGGAAAAAACCGCCATATTTCAGCAGTAGAAAGTTTCCAGCTCTCAATTTTCTCAGCACATGGCAGCTGGGAAACGTGAAATCCAATCGAAGGAGGCATGTTTCCGACCGACCCAAAATCAGTGCGTAAACTTTTTGCAGCGCACAAAGCAGCCAATGCCGATGTTGTTTCTTGGCCCTTGGAACTTGGAAAACCATCCAAAATTTTCCCACAAAAAGCTTATTTTTCGTGCAATCGCAAAGACGGGCGTGCGTGAGGGTGAATATTTCGCTCCGAGAAAATGGTGAAAAACTTGTTCCCTACCCCTTCTCTCGGCCCAAGTTGCCCCAGATGAACCACAAATCATCCTTTATGTGGCGCTTTTATGTTGAGTTTATCAAACTCTCTGTCTGGGCTTCGCCAGCCCCTGTGCTTGACGGCGGCGTTAGATTTGCTAAAAGTGGCTTTTATTTTTGCACCCTCTTTATTCCCACCACCCACACAACCAACATCACTGCGGTGGAAGGTTAACGGAATGAGATATGACTTTCCTAAGGCCACATATCCCCGGCCAGCCGATCGACATTCTGTGGCTGGAACGGTCCCAGCCGCACGCCTCCTATCGGAGGGATATTATTTTTAAATTCAGGATATTAATATCGCATCTGTTATTCTAAATAACCATCGCTTTCGCTGGTCTTCGCAGGCAGCAGGTTCAAAATTGGATCCGGTTGTTGTTCCATTTTTTCGATACAGGAGTGACCTAGATTTGGGAGGGGGATTTTTTTTTCGCTAGGAAGGGATATTTTTCAAGCACATCAATCATTTGGAGGCATGGAGCGTGTGTTGAATTCGAGTTCACTGCGGTCGATGGCTATTATCGCGAACATCTGAGCCCGGCTGTGTCATTTGATACAGTTGAACCTAGGTGACATTTGTTTGTGCTCTGTGGTAATGAAAATTTTATGAGATTTTCATTTTTCAATCGTTGTTGACGGTTTAGACAAGATTTCACAGTATTTCAGTGTTTCAAGCAGTTTTTTTATTCAAACGATTTTATATGAAATTCGCACGAATTCGTCAGCCATCACAGGAATTTTTTTTTTAACAAGCGCGTAAAATTTACCCTCGATTAGTTCCAAGCCAAAGGAGGCGTAAGCAACGAAATTGTTTGCAATCTTCCATACAACAGGCTAAATTCAGGCGTTATCTTGGTTGAATTTTCATGAAAAATCCCATTACTTACGGCCAAATCTAGCATTCCCTTTATGTGCATTAGATTATGCAGACAATTCAATGTTTCTTTTTATCTCTGATCCAATGAAACTTTTTGGAGTGAACTGAATTCTTATAAGGGGTCTGTCCCACTTTGGGTATTAAAAGGAGCGGATATTGTTTTTTTTTTTAAATTTTAAAAAAGCTAGTGATTTAGGCGCCATCTTATCTTTTTCTATATCCAACTGCAGAGTAGATTCCTGAAGTAGTTCCACTATTTACGTCAAGATGGCGTCACCATAACCTTGTATTAAACAGTTAACAATCATTGTTCGATTAGATGCAAAGTAACTCATGAGATCGTATGCCTGTACCATCACTGGTGGACCTCACTCGTAAAAACCTCATTTTTCCGGTTCAAAACGGAATTGAAGGGACTTTTTGTGCGACATACACGTGTCTTTTAGGCCGTCTCAACGTCATATTCATAATAATGCGTTTCATAGGCTAAGTTGGCAACCATCTCTGTTGCACTACTCGACGTTGTTTTTGCAAAAAATCAGCTCTTTTGATACGAGTCTGGCGGTGAGGCGTTTCATTCCCAAAACATCAACAACAACACTAACATCAAGCAATTGTGTGGATATGTGTATTCAATCTAACATTCATGGACCGGAAATGGTATTGTGGAAGAAATCTGTTAGCAACAATCTTTTAAATGACCATTGAAAGGAGTTTTAACTCGAGAGCTAGACAATGAGAGCTCTTCTGCAGATCAAGCAATCCATTTAAAAATTTCCGAAGAATCACACCCGTTCCGAAGTCACTTTCACATATAATAGGCCCAATATGTTAACATTACCGATATCATTTGGATAAGGGCGCTGCTACACAATGTAAAATTTCCAAACCATGCAAGTATTTAGTATTATTGGAAACTAAGATTATTGTTATAAAGTTATAATCACATAGATCTCACCCATGGCCGCTTCCTTAATGACACTATCTTGTTCATTCGTAAAAATAAAAATTTTCAACGTTTATTCGTAATTAATTTCATGTAGTCGCGATAAAACACGCGTTAAATTTTACATTGCTAAGCCGCATAACAAGACTCTGTGCACCACGTGGTGAATGCATCTAAAATTATGTGCCAGCCTTTCACTCGCTCATGTGCGTTGTCTTCGTATGCTGCTTCTGACCAGCAAATAGCCGTTCTTTACATTGCACTAGTCTTCTTTTTTTCACTCCACACTCCTCGAATAATCCAATTCCTCACTGTGAGGCGACTCTATAGTCTATATTAAACTTCAAAACTGCCAATAATCATCGATTTACTCACGACAGAGCGGAAAACACTTTAACTTAATCATTCATGTCTGGGTGTCACAATACTACCAATAATAAACGATGTAACTCTTCTCGGGTAGTAAACACAAAAAACTAAATACTACCGACACTCACACGTTTTGTAACGTTTGTTTTACTACGGCTTACAAAATGCGATTTTATGATTTCACTGTTAGTTTTATTACAATTATTTTTTGCTTCTTTTCGCGAAAACGAATCAGCAAAAACAAAAACGTTATTTTCAAAGCACAGCTGCTGCGATCTCTGAATTAAATGTAAGAATCGGTATTTACTTCGTATACGTGCCAAAATTCCGTCAGTTATCATGATCAAAATTAGGTATGCATTTGTTAGTTTTTCCTGCTCGGGTAGTTTCTACGGCTTCTGTTTAGAAGCATTTCATAGACAAAAATGTTATCATCAAACTACGTCGTATCGCCAGTTTGAACGTAGTTTCCTCTTGTATAACCGTGATTAACTTTGTGCACAGTGAGAGTAGCCCAAGCATCCTCCTTCTTGACTAAGAAGGGGCTCAAACTTCTATCAGAACAGCTTCTTTCCGAGAAAACCATTTAAAGTTTCCGTTACCTTGATAATTTCAGTGTTACGTTTCTTTGCATGAGAGTTGATGGTCTCGAACTATGATTCCCATGCTAAATTAGGTTCCTTTTCTGATTGGTTCTCGAGCTATGCGAAATCGTGTTTCAGTATGAGAACTCCCCTTTAATTTGAGAGCGGAGTCTCAAACCACCATAGAAACATTGTTTGTATTCAAAAACCTCCACATTCCAAATTTAGTTCCATTTGCTTGATTACTTCTCGAGTTATGCAGAAATTTTTGTTTCATTTATATGAGAGTAGCCTCTTTCAGAGTACAGAGTACAGATGGCAGTAGTGTGCTAACGTCAAACGTCAGGGAATCGATATGTGCGACACCTGTGGCGATACTATCAACTGAGAAACATTTGAATTGTCCGATTAATCCTTGATCGATGAAAAAACTGCAAGTGCAATGTCTGTTTGTCTGTGATACAAACATTTATTGCCTCGAAAAAAATCCCGAATGCAAAATTTGGTTCCATTTGCTTGATTAGTTCTCGAATTATGTGAAAATTTGTATTTTATTGGTATGACAACTCCCGTTTCAATAAAGGGCGGAATTTCAAACCACCATAGAGACATTTCTTGTATTCAAAAAACCCCACATGCCAAATTTAGTTCAATTTGCTTGAGTAGTTCTCGAGTCATGCAAAAGAAATTGTTTCATTTGTATTGGGGCCTCCCTCTGAGAAAGCTTAGGGGTCTCAAACCACCATAGATCCATTTCTTGTTTTCGAAAACCTCCACTTGCAAATTCTAGTTCCATTTGCTTGATTAGTACCCGAGATACAAAGAAATTTTGGTTTCATGTGTATGAACCCCCCCCCCCTCTCTTTTTTTCTGAGGACGAAGGGGTCTAAAACCACCATAGAAATATTAATCTTCATCAAAAATCTGCACATGCCAAATTTGCTTGGTTAGTTTTCGAGTTATGCAGAAATTTGTGTTTCAATTGTATTGGATCCCCCTCTTCCAGAAAAAGAAAAGGTCTCAAACCACCATAAAAACATATTTTGCCTTCGAAAACCTTCATTTGTATGAGATCCCCCCCTTTCAAAACAGGGAAGGGTCCACCATAGAAACATAATTTGCCTTAAAAAAAGTCTCACATGCCAAATTTAGTTCCATTTGCTTGATTAGTTTTCGAGTTATGCAGAAATTTGTCATTTATTTGACTAAGAGCCGCCCACTTTCAAAATAGAAAGGGGTCTCAAATTACCATAGAAATATTTCTTGCCTTCAAAAACTCTCACATGCCAAAATTAGTTCCATTCGCTTGATTTGTTCTAGAGTTACGCAGATATTTCAGTTTCATTTGTACATGGGAGCTTCATTTTACGAACGGGGGAGGGGTCTGAAACCATTCCTGGCCCCAAAAACCTCTGCATTAAAATTTTCACGCCGATCGGTTAAGTAGTTTCTGAGTCTGTAGGGGTCCAAGTCTATAAGACAGACAGACAGAAATCAATTTTTATACATATAGATTTTTTTAATTAAATTGATCTCACACAAGGCCACCTTCAAAATAACACTGGCTTGATCATTTGTAAAAATGAAAGTTTTCGTTTTCGTTTGATATGCAACCAGAATTACAAATCTTCTTTAATGCATCATTTTCATTTTATTTTATTTTCTATTCACATTGATTTCTCTGTGGCAGGTATTCTATTCTGAAGTCTGTGAGAGGGAAACCTTTAATCGTGTAACATAAAACTACATGGCTTGGTAACATTTTCTAATCGCTGGAGACAAATTTGTCCCCGAAATTGTTAATTATAATTCTCCCATACATAAAATAAAATTTTAAAAAGACTATGCGAAAAACTAGAAGGTACAGACCAATGACGTTGTACGCAAAGGTGACGTAGAACTACGTAGCAATGTGTAATAAGTGTTATAATTATTTGTTTCAGTATTTTGTGACGGTCGCATTTTGTCAAATTTCGATTTGGCATGCTGCTCTTGACATGAGCATTTTTTTTATGTTCGCGCTTCGAAATAATATAGACAGTTTGAATTTCCGAGCCGTGTTCTAAATGGAACAAAAGATTTAAGGTATGCAGCGATAGAAAGCTAACACTTTTTTAACCACCGCTGGCTTTTAATTGACAGAAATTTGGAACGGTATATATCTAACACACAACATTTCTGTCAATATTCCAATCCAAACAAACTATTTAGCTAGGAAAATCAAATTGGTCGTTCTAAAAAGGACAGATTTTAAATGTCCATGTTTGATCGATCTTCTTTGGATCTGTCTTATGGTTTAATCACATCTTTACTAATATTGTTCGACAATTCATTAGCATTTGCAGCAATACTAGCATCATATTTGCAACAGTTCTTATCAGATTATTGAAAGCAATTATCTGCTAACTGGCATCTAACTGGTAGCATGTCATACTAATGTTGGTAGAGATGACTGCCAACTAGATCACACTTGTTATACTCGTGGTAGCACCATCCGGCTGGCTCCAAATGAACCACTGGCTCGGTTGAGCGACTGCATAATCAATTATTGGTCGCCAGAGCACCTTTCACCGCCAGCTGCCAATTCAATACTGGCTCATTGCACAGCTCCGAGGCTGCCGAGCGAATGGAGCATCTTGCGATGGTGCATCCTTTTCATTTCGTCTACTGCTGCATATGAGATCTCCTTTACTTGCATTTGAAGTCTGTGATGGGAAAATACTTGGCATTTAGTAAATTTACTCAGCAAAATGAAATTATAAGGCAGCACATTATATTTGCGTAATTTTATTTAATTTAATGTTGAAAATCAATAGTTAGCGATATTGGCATCGACGCGTAGACATATTTCCGATAGATTGGGGCAAACATTTTGAAATGTTTTGAAGATATGGCTGAGATATTAACGCTCAAAACCTAACCGCTTTTCGTGACGGTCGTAAAAGGATTTTTTTAATAAATTGTATCTCAGTATAGAAAACAAAAACATAGTCCTACGTCAAAAGATGTACTGTAGACGCCCAATCAATTGGGCGTCGTCCTATTTTACTAAGATAAACGCGATATCTGCTGTACTTATGTTATATGTCTATGGAAGCATTGTTCAATAATGTTTTGTCAACATTAGGAAAACATTGGGCCCATATATTATTATGTTTTCTTCCCTCAAACTTAAAATTGGAAATTCTTATCATCCAGATGGAATACCAATTAGAAAAAATATATCGATAAACCAAATTCTAAATTCTCAGGCCCACATTAGAGCCACCTTATAGAGTACTGGACAAAATAAAGCACGCATCCACTGTCAATTTAAAGCACAGCTTGTGTATGCCACAGGACAAACAGTACATCGACAGCGTTTGATGCTAGTTATCTTCCGCCATCTGTTCGATTATCACCGATCACAGTGAATACGTAGTGACAATGATTTGAAGTAAAATGTTCATTGTTTTATCTGTTTGTCTGTGGTTTAATTAACAATACCAAGTGGCGTAATAGACATATTCGGACAAATTGTAGTGTTTTCAGCAAACGTTAATGATCTTACTTTAAACTACACGTTCATATGCTGTTCAGACTTTGGATCACCACATTACAAGTGAACATTTCTTAACAGGTGACTAGCAAGATGTAAGTGACAATGATTGAAGTGCACATTTTCAACCGTCGTTATGTCTGCTGAGCTAATAGTTTCTTCCCTCAAAATGCAGAGTACAACGTCAAATCGATTGGTTTGAATTGATTTTTCATTACTGGTGCGCGCTTTAAACTGACGAAGGCAAACTTTCGTCGATATCCGTAAACTGATCGTTGAAATTCGTTATCAAGTTCTCCCGAACAGAGAAACTGGTCGAATATACATGAATATATATGAAGTTAGTGTGACGAAAGAAGAGAAAAATAAGAGATATGAAGATCTTGACAGCGTGGGCAAACAAACTGGCAGAGGGAAAAAGAGGGAGGCTACAACGGAATTTCTCGATCGAACGACTAAGAACTTGCTCGCTACTAGCCGTGTAGTTCAAGAAAATACTAACCTCAATATTTCCGAACGTACAGCGCGTAAAAGACTGCAAATGGGCTTAAAAAATGGATTCGTCCAACGACGACCGTTTATTTGAAATGGTAACAGGTTTGGTTTTCTTAGTGTTCCAACTTTATTAAAAATTGATTTTGATTTGAACACACGTCTCAAAGATTTCCAAAATTTTATCGAAAAGCCGTTGGAATTCTGGAAAAAGGGTTTCTCGAGTGATAAGAGCAAATTTGAGCACGAGTCTGGACTAAACCTGGAAAAGGACTATTGGAATGGTCCAAGGCCCAAAGAAGCGAAATTACCTGAAACAAAAACAAAAATGTCCGAAACGCAGCCAAATTCAGGCGAATTCCGTGAAAACTCGGGCTCGGAAGCTGTACGATGACTTTTTGAGTAAAAATGACAAGTGTATTATCATGAACGACGAGACGTACATCAAATTGGACTACAGGGCACTTCCAGGGGCACAGTTTTACACCGTGAAGCGTGGAACAGAATTCGGGGAAATCGATTTTTTGCGAAAAATTTGGGTTGGTTTGGCAAGCAATTTGCCAGTACGGTATGAAATCGACATCTTTTTTACTACCGCAAATATGAACGCCGAAATGTACCGGAAGGAATGCCGGCAGAAACGAATTCTGCCACTAATCCGAAAACACACAAGGTTCGACACTGTTTTGGCCTGATTTGGAACCCAGCCACTATGCGCATGTCATCTTGGACTGGTATGAAGAGAACAATGTCCAATTTGTGGAAATGGCAATGAATTCTCCAAATTGCCCGCAAATAAGTTGGGCTTTGATGAAAGGAAAGCTGCAGAAGACGGCTAGAGGAGCAGATGACATCGTCAAATTCAAAAAAGACTGAGTAAACATAAGCAAAACCATCGAAGAAACTGGTGTGCAAAACTTCATGAGGAACGTCAAGAAGAGCTGGCCAGATCTACGAAAAATTAAATCAATACTGATGTAATGGGCTTTTTTGATGGTCAATAAACAATGTTAATAAATTTTAATTTCTAAATAAATTTTTTTAAATATTCAAATAAATATTTGAATAAAGCAATTTTTAGGTGTGCTCATAATTAACACTACAGTCTTTAATTCTCAACACATCGAAAACCTTGTTGAAAGTATGCCACGTTGCTTACAGGTCGGGATTGAAGTTAAAGATGGCCATAATAAATAATAAATTTAAGAATATTCAATGAAAATTGTGAATGTTTGTAATGCGTACTTTATTAAGTCCATCAGCATAATGAACAGTTTCTTAATAAATGCTCTCTTCAAATAATTTATAACTCTCAAGTCAGTATTTTCTATTTACTTCTAACTACCTTTGTTTATCTTGACAGATACGCGTATTTCGTCTACAATGTGCAGATTTCTTCAGTTTCGTGTACTTATAACTCGAAGGGTTCACTCTCAAGTCTCCGAAAAAATTATATTCCAAAATACATCTACTATCTACTTTGAAACTTTATCTTTTATAAAAGTTGAAAAAATCAAGAAAGAGTGAAAATATTGGAAGAGCGTACTTTATTTTGTCCACTACTGTATTTTTTTTGACGACATGAAAAAGCGGGTTATTCCCATCTCCCAAATATTAAATCATTACGCAAATCCAAATATAGCCACATTTCCAACTAATGCAAGTCTTAACAGTGATAAAGCGTATAATTCTAAGCAATGAGTATCAGAAAAGAAAGTGAAATCGCACTTTCAATCCCCAAACACCCCCTAACATGTCAAGCCTCTACAGCGCGAAACAACGCCATTTATTCAACTCGATCCTAGTACCGACTCGAATGTCTCCACTCAGCAGAACAGTCGGGAACAATGCCAAGGGTAATGAAATAACCAATCCCCGAACAATGCTCTATTATGTAAATCCGAAACAGCATCGTACAATAATAATAAAAACCTCCTCCACGCTAAAACGCCATTCGCCACGGTCGAAGCAAAGTCTTTCGAATGCAGAGTTGCACTGTGAAAACCGGAACCGACCAGCCGCTCCGTGTCCGAAAATCCATCCCTGGCCGCTCCTCCCTTCCTGCGCGCCACCCCATCGGGCAAAAGTGCAGTTGAGGGAGCAGATAAATTCAGAACGAATGTGACGGATTTTAAAATGGGTTTTCCAACGACTTGTACCCGGCAACCATTGGCAGCGCGTGAACACGGACTCGGAACTGCGATGAATGTAACCCGGATGGCTTCCGAATGGTCGTTTGTTCAACTTTCGGAAAACCCCGGAATGGGAATGGAAAGCCAATAGCGGCGGATCGGTCGGATGGCAACGGGAAATCCCATCTGTCTTCGGTCCAACGACGACGGCAAAACTCTTATCGTCCACCTGATGGTGGATGAATCCGTCGTCGACTCGTGCCGAATGGAGCTGCAAGTCTTTGGGAAAATGGAACGTTTGGGTAGCAGAGTTGTGTTGGTGTTTGGGTGGTGCTACACAATACCACCCCACCACACCCGGACGATAAATAAATAAATAGTAAATCATTGTTGTCGCCTGACAAGGGCATTTCAATGGGGCCACGAGGCGGAACGAAGAACGAGTGCAGCGACGAGATGCCTTTTGAAGCGACGGGTTTTGCAATCGGATTTAACTGAATGATGGATTGGAATCGAACGCAAAACGTTCGCGATGATGGCTGCAAGGATCAGCAACGATGCGTCAGCAGTTGCAAGACAAACGATTTTGGTTGAAGTGTCTGTGAAGAGGAGATGTAATTCCAGACAAAACTTCCGACACACAACTTACGCAAATAGTTGCGATGGATTTAGTGAGGGTTTCTTCGCAGCAAGGCTGCTGATGATCATGTTCAAGAGCAACAAATAATTCGATAAAATGGGGAGAAAATTTACCGGTGCAAATTGAGTCTCTCCCAAAATTAATTTGAAAAAAAAAAAAAATAACAACAAGTATTTAATGATTGTATTTCATTTCGATAAAACCACATTTGCTTGTTTCGTATTCCTTCTATCTTTTGAGATTTCTGAAATCATTTTCCAAACATATTCAAGGTTATCGATGCTTCACTGGAAATCATTTAACATTTAACCTTTCAAAAGTCCCGAAACTATTTCAAGGTTGATCTGAACTCCTTTACATAAAGAAAAGCATATTAAGGTGGCATTAATTTGATGTTTTGTTTTGTAGTCCAACGCAATAAGTAATATCGCAATATCTTTGCTTGTTTGCTTGAATGTTATTGTTTGTCACTTCAATTCTGTATTTGCACGGATCCAAATTCAAGAAGCTATGAGAAATCAACAACAAAGACCAGAAATTTTAGTGTTTCAAAACAGGTTTCTCAAACAGGCCACCTGCAACAGGCGATCTTAGCTTTTTCACTTCAATTTGTTTGGTTAAATGATTGCAGAAGAGATTTGGAAGGCGTTTTTCTTTGAATGAAGAAATCCACTATTGAGCGATTCCACGAACAAGTGGGAAATTTTTTCCAGTTTTTATTTTTTTGTATTTTTTGATTTGCATGAAACCTTGCATACAAGTTTTTGGGGAAGAAAAACGCCATTTTGCATACTTGGTTCACCATTTTGAATCTAGACTTACTTATGAGAAGGGCTCATGAAAAATGCACATACGATATCTTCCAAAAATTGTATCTCGGAAACGGTTTGTCCGATTGGTTTGGTATCTTCGGCGAAGCCTAAGACAATTGATGGTGCTATATGGAGAAAATATGCACGGTAAAAAAAAGTTTGGTTTTTACGTTTTGAACTAAAATATAGATTTTCCCTTGAAAGTTACATGTCAATAATTTTTTAATTATCCTTATTTTATAGCTGACTGAAAATGCTATCTAGTGCATAGTAGGTTGTTCTGGAGAAAAATAGGTTACTATGAAAAAAATTAAAAAAAATTACAATTTTCAAAAAAGCTATTAAGAAAAGTCAAAAAAGTTTGTCACTCCTAATTTTATGAAAGTACATCAAATTCTGCAAGCAAAAAGTACTTCGGTAACATTTTTCTAGGATGCACCGTTTAGAAGATATTACTGATTTAATATTGATTTTTTTGATAACTTAATAAGTTTTGGTCCTTTTCGGATGTACTCCGTGGTTTTCCAGTTTCAAAAGTATTTTTTTCGGAAAGATTGGAAAATTTTGAGTTAAAGACACTGACAAGCTTAAAGATTTGAGTGAAATTTCGCCTTAAAAGTATTTTGAAATACAAGTTACAAAATCCCACTATCAGGAACAATGATTTCTTCCAGTTATTTTTGGTGTATTGTGTTGAAAATGTGCATTCAACTCTCGCGACATCGCCTAACAGCTTAATCCATTTAAACTGGATGTGTTTTTCTATACATTTTCATTCTTTCCCTTTCTTGCATCTGATGCCATATTTTCTACTGGTTTTAAATCTCGTCTACAATTTTTTGTACTGACCATGATTTTGCAACAAATGATAAAATTGATAGTTTTTCTTGCCTTTGTGGGCTGAATTTAAAAATTTAATTTTCATATTTTCTATGACTTCATCAAACTCGTTTGCTTTTTCTGTTTTAGCGTCTAATTTAAAAAGATTTCTTCGTACACCTTTAACTATCATGCCCATTTAATTCGATAACTTAAGTTCTACACATTTCGTAGAACTTAACACGATTAATAATGTAAACTTATTATTATGTGCTAAATAAATGAGTAGAATAATGAATAATACAAATTTTATAGACTAATTATAACTTAATAACTATATTTTGTAGTATCAACTTTATTGATCGTTCCTAAGTTTCATCACAGTTCAGTAGACAATAGTAGAAACAAGCCTACTTTATTCTTTACAAATAAGAAGAAAAATTTCGGTAGTCGAGTTAAGAATTTTACCAAAATTATGGAGAAGTTAACGGAGGTCAAAACATGAGTTTCGAATAAATCTCACCAAGATGTCGACAATTCCACAGTGTCACAGTGAATACACCAGAACAAGAACTTGCTTTGACAGAGGAATCGCGAATAGATGGCACAGAGACAAAGGTCATGGAACATTTTGCACACTCTAGTAAACTCCTGCAACAAATACTATAAGCAGACTGACAACTAAGGTATTTCAACATTGGGTGAATCTTTAGACTTAAATGGCCTTGATTGGTAGGCTGATAGTGTTCATGAATACTGCCTTCACATAGCTCGCTATCAACGGACGAAACTAAGCTTATCACCCTGAGCAACACACAACCGTAAAACAAGTTACAGCAACTCTGATCTGCGACTAGGATGAGCCAGCATATAAGTAATCTCAACCCATTTGCACCGAAAACGCTACTAGAGCGGCTGGGATCTGAGCAGACTACGAAAGTCACAGGGACTCCTGGCCGTATCATTTCAATCTATGGGTAGGCTGCTCGTGGGGGACGGACTTCCCGGAGCAGGAACGCAATAACTCGGTATCCGGCCTTCGGTGCTGAGGAGCCTGGGATTAAAAGGTAAAAATACCTGAGGATAATACCATAAATTATTCCTAGAATGTTGCAACCAAATTGAGGTAAGAAAATACCAAAATAGTACCTCTAAGGTATTCTCAGGTTCCAAAATTACATGTTTTGTTATTCGAGAAATATTTTGCTTGCAATTCTTAGGAATTTTGTCTTAACTTGAGCTCTTCAATACCAAGGCCAGTTATCAAGATCAAAATTAGGTATTCATATGCTGTTATCTCTCCGCTCGGGTTTCCTACCCGTGTCGGGCAAGTAAATTCCTACAACTGATCGGACGAGAAAGCAGAAGGGCGATTTCAAAACTGTATCGGCGAAACTTTTGTCATCCTGCATATGAAACCAAATTCCATAAAATGTTACGAGGTGTGTTGATTGCATGTGAGCCAACAATCAAACATTACACCTGGTTCCCAACACCATGCAGAACCGAATGTGAACGATTTCAACCACCGAAGAAAACAGGTAGAATCCACCAATTAGCAATGGATTCACCTTTGAATAAATTATCATCCATTGAACCGAATCGGAAGAAACAATGTTGAGATCTTTTTAGAGTGATATTACTTGTTGACATTCTAGACTATCTTGCATATAGAGCAAACTCCAACGACCCAAGGTGGTTTCCTTGAGAAATAGTGCTGATCTGACCTGGTTCACAGATGACGAACAGTCATCGACTGGAACCTTGCAACGGTGGATCCAAAAGGTCAGATGAGAACCCTTTGTCTTCTCAGTTCTTTCAAACTAATTCTTGTGTCCTCAAGTAAGCCGGTACACAGTCGGCTCTCACATGCAAGATTTACACAGACATGTTGGCAGGCACCCTTTGACTGGAACCGAACCAGTTTGGGCGTTTGCCATAAAATGCTTCAACTTGGAGTTCATGTTCTTCACACTAGGGAGACGAATCGAACCCATCAACACATGGGCTACGGGACCTTCGGTTCACTCGCTTCGCTTCCTGATCATGTCTCAGAAAATCGCAACGGAACCTGCAATTGATACCAAAACCGACTGCGGTGCACAATCACGCTGCTTCTGTTCGCTGCCGAAACAGCTTCAAAAAGATAGACATCATCAGGAATCGGCCAGTGCGTGATGACACGATGGAGGAATGCTAACACGGGAACATTACGTATGCCTACTTCCAGGCAAACGATATCAAACCAAATTGCTGTCGAAAACAGCAAGTGTTCCACCGTAAAGGTAAAAAAGAATGGTCAATCAATCCAGCTACCGAAGTTGTCAGTCGGATTCAAACAAAACACTCGCAAAATCAACGGACGGAAGATTATATGGCGACAAGGTTCAGTAGCGAATTGTAGAAGTATCTGGTCTCCGACGTCCGCCAACTACTATATTAATCAAATCAGTTCGCAACCACTCCTGTTCGAAATCTCCAAAAAATGACATGGAGCTGAGTGTAATGCTCAGATGCATGATCAAATGTTAGTCAACACTATTACAAAAATATCTGAAAATATTTCCCAATCTTTTCTTGATTTATTGTAAAAATGGTGTACAGAAAATCGGTTGAGTTCATGGTTGGAACTGGCCCCGGTGCATTTACAACAGACCTAGGATATCTTGAAATTCCAGGAAAATACCATCAACTATGATGAATACGCTATTGACATTACAACTGGCAGACCTGGAAGTTTGTTGAAAACGGAGGTCTGTGCAGTGGAAAACTAGTAGTTTGTTCCTACTGACAGCGATTAAGGCCGCGGCCGATTGGATGGAGTCGACGAGGCAAAGAAGATATGTACGCGGTTTCCGGTGGCAACCTCTGGCAAATCGAATCTCAAGGCAGCAAGAAATTCGGTACATGCCCTTTAATTATTTTATCTGCAACAGGGCTCGCAGCAGAAATACCAATCGATTCCTGACATATCTAGTAAATTTTGGTTATATTGCTCTCTCCTACTACACTCCTCCACTTGTCGGGTCATAAAGAAAGGTCGAAAACATTTCTCTGAAATCCACTGTCGAATCCAAATTTGCCCGTAATAGTGTAGCACAGGGTGCGGACAGGAAAAAACGTGAAAATGTTTAGTCTTTTACTATTGGTGGAAGTTATGATATATTTCTTATTCACAGTGTCTTGATTTTTGTTAACTTCTCAAGTTTTGCACCCGAACATCGGTGATTGTGAAAAGTAGTAAGTGGCAAAGCAGGTAAAGAAGTAACGTGCTGCTCTGCCCGGCAGATGTCGAAGGAGCTTGCCACGGTTGTAGGATGCCATTAGGGCTTCAGCTCCATCGCCTCAAAAAAGTTTTCTCCGCGGTTTTCCCGTACGCCAAACGTAATCAAATCGATCCTCTGCAGTGATTGCTCGCAACCCGGAATACATATCCAACCGGTAATTTGGCCACAAAGAAGCAAACAATTCTAATTATTCGATGCGAAGACTCATCAAAGTCCCTAGTTCCGTCAGTGTACGGTAGATTGTGAAAATTGAATTGAAGTATAGAAAATTGAGCGAAGGGCTTGAATATAGCGTAGAATTCGTAGTTGTTCAGTACTGCTATATCCAAGCCCTTTCGCTCAATTGTCAATACATCTATTTAATTTTCATAACCTGCCGTACACTAACGGAAGCTATCAACACTTTCTCTTCCTCATATCTTTCATTTCTATAAACATTACTGTCCACTCTTGGGGCCTCGTGGTGATGCGTGAACATCTCCTTTATACAATAAGATGACGCTAACCCAATTTTTTCCGGTGATCCTACTGCGTCCTGATTAGGTGTGCATTACACGGAAAAAAGTCTATGCCCAGATCCGTAAACTGCAGTCATGAATTCGAGAACAAGCAGAAATACACGGTGAACTGGATCACGTAATCCGCGCATGGAAAAGTACATACAAATAACAACTGTATGAAGTAGGTTGAAAGCCCATAATTGGGGTAACGACGATAAGACATACTGAGAAGGTCCGTATTGCAGCGCTGTACCGTCTTTCTCTCTGAAGTTGTAAAGTAAATGTACGACAAGAGAATATTGAGAAAAAAGACGTTAAGATTTCAAAAACCTACAGCTGGATATCAAGGCGTCCAGGTTAAATTGCACTCACTTTTAATAAGCTGTAACATTTCGCCCTTTGGCTTGATTTCAACAAAATTTTGAAGTGAAATGACCTCAACGTGACATTGTTTACACTACGTGAGTTTCATTGTGGAATGTGTCGTTGCGCGAGAACATTTTGTACACGCACCTCAACACACCGAGCCATCCGAAAGATGTTGAAGAATCACCAATTAACAGTGTAACGTTTCGGGGAACGTTTAACTGTCGGAGAAGGTGAGTGGTAGAATAAGCACTGTGTGAAAGATCACAAGCGAGTGCTTGCTGCACATGATGAAACACATGTAAAAGCGGACTTTAAACAAATTCCCAGCAACCCGTATGTGACTGCGTAAGACAAGTTTGATGTTCCAGAGTCTCTCAGAAACAGCAAGGTCAAAGTTCCCAAAAACTTCACGATTTGGCAGGGGATTTGTCGTGTGGTAAAACGAAGCGAGCCTTTCGTGACAACTTCAACTGTAAATGGCCAAGTATACATGAATGAATGTCAAAAATTGACTGCTTCCGTTTCTCAAAATACACAACGTTCCTAGCATTTTTTTGTTGGGACCTAGCCTCTTGTGACTACTTCAAGGGTGTTCTGGAGTAGTACAAGACGAATGGTGTCAATTTCGTACCGAAGGATCTTACTCCCCCAAACTCTCCAGAGTTGCGGCCAATTGAAAAATATTCAAGCACCACTGCAAACTTCGTAAGCACCATAAAGTTGTCACTACAGAACAGAAATGTTGAAGTCATGATTGAAAGCGGAAAAAAAATGTCGGTTCAAGCGTTGTACAAAATCTTATGTGTATTCAGAAGCAAGTTCGATCTTTTGGAATTGGTAAGGAAATACAGTGAAATAAAAATAGTTAAACCAAGATTATACATTGGACTCCGCAAAGTGTTACACACGTCTGGTTCCTTCATGCAACAAACGGAATCCACCTAAAAAGAGCTCCGCAAAACATCTCAATCAACGTGTAAAGATGCCGAAGTCTGTGCTAACGCGAACATGGCAGTCGATGTCGGAAAACTGTGTTCGAAAGGCGTGTACCTTCCAGCGTCATCTTTAGTTGATCGATAAATTGAGAAAATGGAAAAATACATTGAGTAACAAGCGTTATTACCGTGACCTCAATAAAGATAATCTGTACTCAAAAATATTGATATTATTGCTACTTTTTAAAATATATACCATACATTTCCCCATTTTTTCCTGCCGCACCCTGTATAAGTTAAGTGAAGTGTGACGAACAAATCTAAAAAGATGTTGATTTTGAATTGTTTACAGAGAAAATTCCTGTTTTTTCGCGGCTCTCTGTTGCTATTCCGTTTGACATCGGTAATAAGAAATAGTGAAATGTGAATATGAAAACCCTCGCTATTTTGACTACTGAATTTGCGTTCAACAAACTCTGCGAGGGCGGTTGTGACAGATTGGAACGCCGCCATTATTTAGCGTTGGGTTTGTGCTCTATATCCAAGAGAATACGAGGCTAGATGTGGCGATCAACGTTTCGTTACAATCGAGATAGATAAATTTCTTAAAGGGAAGCCAAGTAGCCAAATGAC
>JASCZW010014589.1:0-22564 GCA_034211315.2 Aedes japonicus
CCGACAACAATAATTAGCACGGAAGCAGACGCTAGTGCTACGAGGGGGACGAGCGATGACCCCAGGACCACAGCCACTGGACCATGGTCCGGAAAAAGGGAAATAGGACGAAAAAACAAATCGAAAGCGACAGGTGGCCCACCAGCGTAACCGCGGAGAGGCCCTCATCGTCAAGAGCGATGCGTCGAAATACTCCGAGCTCTTGAAAGCGATGCGCGGGGACGCTAAATTGACCGGACTAGGCGCCGATGTGCGGAGGATACGCCGTACCCGCACCGGCGAGATGCTCCTGGAGCTAAAGAAGACAAGCCTTAGGTGATGGTGTGGAGGTACGCGTCCTCGTCTCACAGGGGACGATCCAGCGCAAGAAAAGGATGAGATCACCGAGGTAGATGAGATCTCGATTGCACCTAGGAACAGTGCAAGGTCGAGGTTGCTGCCGCAGACATACGTCTGCGGAAGGGTCCACTCGGATCCAGGTGGCAACCATGAGTGTAGCGGCAGTCGACGCGGACGCGGCGTTGAAAGTGGCGAAAGCGGTTTCAGATGCTCTAGAGAGCGGGCACATGTCCTGGGAGTGCAAAGGCCCAGATAGGAACAACACGTGCAGAAGGTGTGCATGGGCTAGATTCTTCTGCAGGCCTTGGCTAGGCTCAATGTGGACCTAGCCAACGTGGGTACCAAGAGTACCTACCATAGAAACGGAGCGGAATCGATCATCGATATAACATTTAGCAGTCCTGGGCTGCTTAGCAATTGGAGGGTGGATGATGGCTACACCCACTTGGCGGTTCGTTATTGTATCGTTCACAATACAAGGCAGCGTGCAGAAGGAGGAGCATCCACTCCATTCGCCCGCAGATGAAGGACGTCTTACTTTGATGTAGAGACTATTAAAGAGGCGCTTGAGATGGAACGAAACTTACCCGAAACCCAGGAACTTTGCGGCGAACGACTCGTTATGACACTTACACGAGCGTGCGATGCGACCATGCCAAGATAAGTCTAACCGAGGAATGGCAGATCGCCGGTGTATTGATGAACGGAGTCGATCACCGACCTCGGAAGAACATGCCTCCACGCAAGACGGAGGGTGCAAAGAGCGCGGTCAGACGCCGATGGAATCAAGCGTGCAGGGGCGCTAGTCGCCGCGAAACCGCGCTTAAGATATAAACGCCAGCGAGCGAGCCTGCTTTAAGGGGCCTGTGATAGAAGGCCAAAACAAACCCGTGGGGTGACGCCTATCGGGTTGTAATGGCCAAAACTAGAGGAACGGCGGCTCCAACCGATTAATCCCCAGAGCTGCTGCAGATGATCGTTGGGGGACTCTTATGCGTAGAATTTTATTTTCATCCAATATTATCCTCTATCCTCCATGCACATATTTACACTTAGGAACCAAACATCCTGTAGAATCAAAATACAGTGGGCTCATAAGTTTCATAAGGCAAATTACGAGTCACGGATTGGAAATCCTGCCACCAGTCTTTAGAGGTTATGGAGAATTGCGCTTCTATATAAATGCGTGCCATTTGTCTTCTGCGCATGGTAAACAATATTTAATTCCTCTACGAAATCAAGTTGCATAATCATTACACTAGTTTACAGCATTTATGAACTCGGTAAGCTGATCATCATTTCTAATGTGAAATTGTATGCAAAATTCAAAAATGGCGTCAAAAAAAAATTAAAGTAGAATAGTTTTTGAGATTTGGATAAAAGTTGATTTTTTAATAAATGAACAAAAAACACATTTACTTAAAATGGAATATCTACAACACGTGTGATTCAATTTCAAATATTTAATCTAAATTTATCTAAATTTAACTAAATTTAACACCGATCTTCTGAACATTGCAATATTCTAGGAGTAATAATTTCGACGCTATTTTTAAGTACAGGTTTACCTCGATAGTACGTACATCAACTTGCTCACTTCAAATTGCAATTGCATAAAAATTGCTAGTTGCTGTAATTTAATAAGACCAAAAGAAAGAACAACTTCTGTTCTTTCTTTTGATTGTACTAGTTTTCTAGTGTTATCAGTAGTTTTTATGCAATTTCGATTTGAAGTGATGAATTTGATGTACGTACTATCGAGGTATACCTGTATATATAATTTTTTGCGATTTTTGAAAATTTGTAAAAAAAATTGTGCTATATACCAAAATAACGTCAAAGAAAAATGTATTGCATTTGTAGCTTTAAGGTCAAAGCAAAAACGAAGAAAATTAGGGCTCAATGGTGAAAATCGGTTGAAAAATGAGGAAATTATGCTGGTTTTTGGAGAAAGTATAGAAATGCGGAAAAAACAGAAATTCAAAAGAAATACGTCCATCTCTCTCTCTCTCTCTCTCACACACACACACACACAAGATTTGGTTTAACTACTATTCTATTGTTTGGTTCTATTGTTTTGGCACCTAATTTTAATAGCTATTGGTAATCCTGTGCGCTGCAAAACGGGAGTTCAAATGCAAAAATGATCCACAATAGTTTTGTTATGGCTGTGTTGTCTACACATTTAGGACACCAGTTAAATTCACTGCTTCTCTTCAATCGCTTCAATCGCCTGGCTAGGTGAATAGCAGATAAAAGGTATGTATGGCTTACCCCTGGTCCCATTCAAATTTGTTAAATACTCTCATTTCTGTCACTGTAAAGCCGCTATTTGTTCTTTGATATTTAAGTTATTTGGAATGAACCTTTTTGTTATTTCTGCCTCACCGAAGTTCAACAACATGACCGCCATAAGTCGGTGCAGTATGCTGATGTGCAAACCGGTATCCTATTTGCCCAAAACGAAAAAGGGAGTCTTCATTTGAAGATACTGCCCAGTTGATTAACGAGGACGCAGATCAAAGCGACACAGAATTTGAAACAAACCCATCATTATTTTCCCAAGCAGAACTCAATGATTTGGTACGTGATTTGGAATTGTCGAAACAGAAATCTGAACTGCTTGCATCACGCTTAAAAGAAAGAAATTTATCTGAGCCTGGTGTGACAATTTCGTACTACAGAAATCGTGATGATCAATTCGCTAAATGCTTCTCCAAACAAAATAACGCTAGTTTTGGCCGAGATGTAAACGGCTTGTTCGATGAGTTTGGGGAGCATCACAATCCAAATGAATGGCATTTGTTTATCGACAGCAGTAAACTGAGTTTGAAGGCGGGCTTCAAATGGTGAGTTGACAACAAGGCTTTCCGATTTTGGGTGTCACTGAATAAATCACTTGCTGCGTTTGCTTTGCGAACATACAGGCGTCATTTACTATACTGGCAAATGCGCTTCGCTGAAGAATACGGATCACGACACAAAAGGAGACGATAAAAATTTGGCTCAGCGGACAAAACGATTATGCATGAGTCGGAGCCCACTAGTTTCATTTGGTGTACACAAACTGATCTATTCACATTCTGTGTATGTTGCTGATTCTGAATACAATGGGTCACCGGCTGTTACAGTTGGCGAATATAACTGTTGCGAAAAACAGTTTAGTGCAGATTATTGGAAATGTGTGCTGTAAAATAACTTAATTTTTTTGGAGCACGGTAGTAAATTTTTTTTTTATCAGTTCGTTTATTTGTTAGGCTCAGGCATGTGTAACACTTTGCGGAGTCGATATTCAATATTGTTATTAACAATGTTTAATTATTGATTTTAGTAAAAGTGGGGTGCCAATTACTTGAGGATAACTCGAGGTTAATGGGTCACATCATCGTTTGGAAGGGGCTAGGCAGGTAACTTATTTAACAGCAGTAAATGGTTATATGAGACCTTAAAAGATTTGTTTTGTTTGGGTTACGTGGATTCAAGGTGGGCGTTCAAAAATTCAAATTGATTAACTAGACGTTCAGCTTTCACAGCACTCCTATCGACGAAGTCCAGTGATTCAGGTGCTATAGTTGGTTGGCGAGCCGAGCTGACACAAGATTGGGATGGACCGCAATAGTAGCTCAGACTTAATCGACCGACGACGGAAAGAGCGTCCGTTTTTGCACCGATAGGGAAATAAAGGCACACGATCTAAGGGCGATCCTGTTTTTCGTAATTATTGCCCATCTGACGATATTTCGCTGTATAGTAATTTGGTAATTTGAATTATACTCTTTAATATTATAATTAAGATTATATATTAATTTGAATTATACTCTTTAAAATTATATCTTTATCTTTAATTTTATATACTGAGGTCGGTAAATTTGCACTTGTATTTGTAGCTAAAACAGTCAGTAAACTTTGAATCATCAGCACATAAAAAGTAAGGAAGATTATAAAAATGTTATATTTTTTATTAATAGATAATGTTGGAATGAAGCATACAGTGTAAATTTTGGAAGAATTTATGTTTTCTTAAATTTTTAAGAATTAATTTTAAGTTTACCGAATTTTTAAGCTGTTTGAAATTTTACCGAACAGATTTTGTGTGTAAGATTTAACGATTCTCACAATTTCCGTAGTCGTGTTCAATGTTTGTGGGATATTCAAATTGAAGTCCTCAATTCGAAAGAATTTTATTTTCAAAGAGCGGTGAAATGCGAGGAGCATGCAGAGCACTGTATAAACACGCTAAGATCAGTTTATCCAAATATGGGGGAAGAATACCCATAATCGCGAAAAGTGCACATACCCGAGGTAAACTAAGCTTAGCGTGTAGAGCGTTGTACTCAACATATGTTTGGAAGATTTGGAAGTACTAGTAAAATATTCCTAGAACTCAAAAGTACTCCTCAAATTCATGAGGAATTATATAATTCAAAAGTAATTCGAGATGATTCAAAACACTCAATAATATTTTAGAAGAATTTGCTATACTCAGACGTATTAAGTGTGTGTTCGAGGTATTCGATATTATTTGAAGATTATTTAAAGTACTTAAAAGTACCTAATCGTATTTTGATGACTATTGAAAGTAAAATTTACACGATATTGATGTTATTGGATGTGTTGATGAATTTAATGTAAAGTATGTAAAAATTTAAACAATAATTTGCATTCTAAAATTTTGCTTGGTATGCATTGCAACAAAAATTTCATTTGGTAATCAGATATGTTATACACCGAAAAAAAAATCTGAATTTTCATTGTGATCTAAATATCAGAGCATGTAAGATTGTTTTTCATTCCACACGAAGCAGCAACTTGCATGAAATAGTCCTATCAAAGACGCGCTTGTGCATGGGCAAAGACATTATCGATAATGTATGGGATTTCCCAGAAGTTTACATGATTCATAATGTTAATTTGTAAGTTTTATGACGCTTTATTTATGTGCATGAAATTGAACAGAAATTCACACAACTTTTTTGAGCTGTGTTGTTAAAAAAGTTAGTTAAAATTATTTTGACCCACTGTTTTTGGTTTTCCACTATATATGAAATATAGTGAAAACAAATTTAAGCATAATTGAAAGGCGAACTTGCCTGTATAGAACGATATTATTAATAACCGCAAATCCTTCTTTGCAACGTCTTCACAGACGTTGTTGGAGCCTTTTCTAATGCCAGGCTGACTATTGTTGTAATAGATTTTTATTTATATATTTTGAGACTTCATTAAGGGAGTCCGTCAGTTGAACCGCGAAAAAGTAAAGAAAACAAGTAACTAATAAATTCCACTGACTTACTGTTGATGATTTTCTCATTAAAATGGTAATTCGATTGTTGTATTTATCGTACTTAGAGACTGTATTCGATAAAATTTGGACACACAAAATAGGTCACCAAAAATTTTCCTTGAGCCCGATTCTTTTCAAACTTTCTGGAAATAAAGTACAACTAAATGGTTAAGTTTTGACATCATTGGTTTATTGAACCTCTTCTCCCAACCCAAATGCCCACACCTTTGCCTTGATCCCTTTCATCAAATTTTGGGCAATGATAGGACCGACTTGCTTCCTTACTTTTAACCACACTTTCTTTAGTTCAAGTTCATTTTCTATCAGTTTTGGAGTTTTGACGAGCTTTGCCTTCATGATTGCACAAATTTTTTCAATTGGGCGAAGTTCCGGAATGTTTGGAGGGTTGACGTCTTTTGGTACAAAAACTACATTATTATCTTTGTACCAGTCTAAGACGGGCCGGGCATAGTGGCAAGATTCAAAATCCGGCCAAAACAGTGTCGGGCCATCGTGAGATCTCAAGAAGGGCAGAAGTCGTTTTTGGAGGCATTCGTCCTTGTAGATTTGTCCGTTGACGATCCCAGAGGTGATGAAGGGCTGACTCATTTAGACTCAGACAAGGATTTTTTGGGCGAATTTCGTCAGTTTCTTCTTCCGTACACTCTCCGGAACGGCCAACTTAGAGGTGGGGACGTAATGTTCCTGTCCTGGCATTTGTTTGGTGTCGGCTTTAATGTAGTTCTCATCGTCCATCACAATGCAGAACGGTTTTGTGAGCCACTCCCTGTACAGTTTTCTTGCACGAGTTTTGTCCACCGAGTTCTGTTTATCGCTCCGGTTTGGTGCCTTCTGGACCTTGCACACATGTAATCCAGAACGTTTCATTGTTTTCTGCTCAAAACAAACTGAAACTTTCGCCTTTTTCGCAACATCCCTGATCGAAATGTTGGGATAACGCGTAAATTGGTTCAATACCATCCTGGCCTTCTCCGGATTTGATGTGCCACGTATTTTGCCACTACCATTTTTCCGCTTGGTTGTATTACGGTCCTTGAACGTTTTGATCACATGAGATACGGTTGAATGTGCGGTTCCGAGCTGTTTTCCGACCCATCGACGATCACTAAAGTCAGTCGGTGCGAATCAAAACAAACCCAAAAAAAGGAGAGAGTTCCTCTCCCATGTGCGCATCAATAAACAGAGTGCACACAATAGATCGCTAGAATAACTATACAAGCCACAGTGGTACATGAGCGTCTTTCCATGCGTCAATTTTTGCCTGTTGAAGTGGCGGACTTGTTCCGTTGCAACAACCTACCCCGCAGTGGGATGTTAGGCAAAGATTGACGTCCATGGTTCGAGTACCATTGGATACATGCCCTTTCGCTCAATTTTCAAAACATCTATTAGATTTTCCTACCAGCCGCATCTGACGGAACTATCAACACATTCTCTTCACATCTTTCATTCTAGCCAAAAACAGTAATGTTCACTCTTGGTGCCTCATGGTGATGAGCGAACATTTCCTTCTACATCATAATCGTTACTCCTCGCACGGAGAATAAATAACATAACAATCAATGCATGTGAAAACTTAAGTAGCTGACTAAATTCGAAACTAAATTGAAAGTTCTACCAAGAAAGCAGGATTGCAAATAAGATTCGAAAACCCCACGGTATTCTAAATAAAATCAAACAATTTCACACAAAAAAAATCAATGAAATTTACAACTGCATGCCTGACTATTGAATCTAATTACATTTCTTATCACATAATTTATGGTAACCTTCACGCTTCGTTGCATGCCTTTCATAACGTGCCACCACCGTTGAACCGGACATGCTGTTTTGCAAAGCTAGAATACATAAATACTGCACTCCTCCTGATCCAAACCAAACTGCAACGCTGGTTTCAAGTTCCCAACCATACTCCTCCATAGGCAAAATCCCCGCAAGGTCAGCCGAAATTGAAACAAACGCTTGCATGAATCTCTTGCTCCATGCAAATATAAAATAGTAATTTGCATATCACAAACCAGACTGCGGTCCGAGCCGAACCGCACTCCGACCGGACTGGACCCGAGGAAAGAATGGAAACATTAGCAACCGGCCGCAAACAAATCACCAGCAATCAAACCAACGGTTCGAATCCTTTTGCCTCATTGCAGGCAAAGTAGAGCGGACTCCGCTTGTGGTTGTGGTTGAGTCAGTTTATGTAACACGTAACATACCGTAGTATTGGTTTGTCCGAGGAAGGACACTGGTCTTCTACTTCTGCTACCATCGGCAACGGCAATAAGTGACCTTTGGATGATGTGAAAAAAAGGAACGAGGCTTTGCGCCGAAGGTTCCACTTATTACGCGTGCAGGCAGGATGCTATTCATAGATGTGAACTGAGCTACGATGGCATACGCAAGGACACGTGCATTTCCGTTCAATGCCCAATCAAATGATTGCAAAAAAAGAAACTATGGGAGAAAGTCACTGCGTGACTTTGCAGTTTGCGGCTTCCGCCGAACGCCTAGGATCGATTCAAGCGCTACTAAATAAATACGTGCCCTGATAATTATGCCTTTTTACTTTCCATGTGTTTGCCATCAACCAGGACATGCTCCACCAACCGCTACAGACAGAACGAATCGCATAAATTATTCCACCTCGACAATAGTGGATCGATAAGCGGAAGAGAACAATCAGCCTGGCCCCTCCATCAAATCCGAATTTTGATAACGTAGTAGGCCTGGCCACTTCTCTACCGTGTGTACGTCAGAATGGGTTCGAAGACCTCTCCTTCGGCTGATCCTAATGTTTATCACCATCCTGATTAAGTGTGTGTATTTTGGGCAATTCGGCAGGGCCCGGCCCGGCCATGCGGACGTTCGTAACGACAGTGCGGTGCTTTTTCTTTATATTAATTATGCTATTGGTGCGCTGCTTAGGACGGCTTACAGTAATCATCAGCTGATTTTTATTACAGCTCGTAACACATTTTTACACTCCCGGTTTCGAATGGCAGTATCCAATCTAGATGGCTCGATGATTGATTGGACTACATGGTTAGTTAATTCTAGTGACTGGCTAAACTGACAAGTTAATGCCTCCCAGGGCAGGTGGTTGCATGAATGTGAGAGCTGCTTTCTACCACGTTGGATAATGAGACGATGAAGCTATATAAAGGGTATAATCACATGCACGTAATTTTAAAAATTTTGTCTATCACTCATTATAGAAAACCTCAATTCAATGTTGACTGTATATAAAACTTTTGAAGCTTCCTACTGCACAACAATTGTCCAGAAGTCAGCTGAAAATGCAGTCCGTGGGGTTTCAAACCGAGCAGTAATACCAGCAATCAGAATTCTAGATTGTTTCACTGCTTTACAGGGTGGCAACGGTTGCTTATCAGTAAAAACTACGGGTGTCAACCAGCGATGCCAATGTTCCTGATTTTTCAGGATTTTCCAGACTTTTTAGCATTTTGCCTGAAATCCTGACAAGCACCAATTTTTTTTCCAGATTTTGATAAAAAATCCTGATTTTCGTAATTTTTATCAATCTAAATCAATTTTAATCGAAATAAATAAATTAATCGAAGTAAGGCCTGCCAAAGCTTTTACTAGTTGGCTGCTCTCAAATGGAATTGTCAAAAATCATTCAATAAAAAATCTATTCTGGCCCGCTCTTCTACCAAAACGATACAAGAAATCTTGAACTTCGCGCTTTACATTTTTAGTTCTTTATATCACTTTCTCGCAGGTTTCAAACAACTAGTTAAATTAAGTTTTCGCAAAAAATACATCAAAATACAACAATACCATTTAAGAAACTGAAAGAGATAAATATATGTTATGTAAGCTTTTTGGTTTTTAATAAACAGTATTTTTATTAATATCATTTTTTTTACACACAAAATGACAATCCTGATTTTATCCTGATTTTTATTCCGTATAGGGTATGTCTCCCTTAACTCAGCCTAATATGCAACAATTGGTTGCATTTTTGTTACAACTCATAAGGTATTTGAGCTGGAAACAAAATTTAACTAGCTTTACACTTGCAAAGATATGTTGAATAAGCCGTCTGGTAATATACATCACGAAAAATTACACAACTCATTTTATAAAGTCAGAAACTTTAGAGAGATATGGATTTAATGTCGGTCTATGGGTACCAAATTGGGTCTAATCATGGATGCAAGTTCGTCCCATTCGATAGATTTGTTATTAAATGTTGGACATGTACGATTTGTTTTTCTGATTTTCTGATCTAAGGTGTTCCCAGCTGTATTCGCTTTATCCAACAAACAATTTCACTAATCAAACTTTACTTAAACTGCTAAGAAACACTTAAGTGATTTTTACATATGATTTAGCAAAAACATTATAATTCACTCAACACAGATTTTATTCCTTAAGTTTGTGTTGAGATGAGCCATCTGAAAAACATTCAACCGAAACTCAGACATTTGTATTGTAAATATTACCAATAACAACATTTTTAATACGCTTTCCATACAACAGGCCATAGTTTGGAACCTAGAAAAAAAATATGTTCCTAACATTGGGTCTATGGTTTTCATGTTAAATCATTGTTATTTTACTATGTGATCTGTAAGTTTAAAACGTGTGACTATTTTCTATCCATCTTGGCTGCATTATTCGGATTATAGGTTCAATTTCGGCAAATTCGGATCATTCCAATGTCGTGTAGATAAGCTGTTCAGCTTAACCAGTAAATTCATGGTGTCTAAAAAGATAAGGAAATTGAAAATTACGCGGAAGTGTACAACTATAAATTGATTAATAATGTCTTAAATGCTTTGAAATAAATCGGTCATCCTGGTAGCAACATGATTTTGTTGATTATCGCTGAATTAATGGCATATTTGGTACATAGGCCGAATCAAAGAGCTAGGCTAACATTACATCCCCTTACCCTACTTCCTGACATTGTAAAAATATACTTGGCAACGCTGGTGGCAACTGAAGCCTGACCACGTTAAGCGTCGGACACTTTTTTTTTCAGTGTAGATTTTGAATTATTTCACAGATCGCTGAAAAGTTTCACTAATATGAGCATGAGCATGAGCATGATTGACCGCCCGAGGTTGCTACTCCGTTATTGCCACACAGATAAAAAGAAACATTGAATTTTCTGCGCTATCTAATGCACATAAAGGGAATGCTAGATTTGCCAGAAACTAATGGGATATTTCATGTAAATTTAGGCCAGATAATGCCTAAATTCAGCCTGTTGTATGGAAGATTGCCAATATTGTTGTATGGCACATGAAAAGTTGCAAACAATTTCGTTGTTTACGTCTCCTTTAGCTTGGATTTAAACGAGAGCATATTTTACACGCTTGTTATTTTTTTCTGTGCAGATCAACTGTTATTACACAAAGAACCAAAAGATGATGCTTGGGACTAGCATACATCCACAATGTGTGAAAACTGGTGATCTTAAACTAAGACAAAACCGGCGCCGGCCTCGCCCGAATGCAGGTCAAGTAGGGAATGGGTAGGAATATGTTGACGTGATACTCGCTTTGTTGGACGCCGAGAACACCTCTGCTCTTCCACGAGAAATTTAGGATTTTGCATGAAATTGTTGGGTTTGCAGCAGGATCCGTTTTGGAAAACGGTGTGCTGAATTCAACTGACGTCGGCAGCGAATAAGATATTTAACTATGTCCCCGATTTATTCTCTGTACAGAGATTAAAGCTATTCATATTTTGGCACCGATTTAAACCAACAGTAAGGATGCTGATGGGGCCACTCACAAGTGTGGGTGGTTTATTTCAGCAGAATACAAAAATCAGTTAAAACACCGAGTTTGAGGACCGATTTAAAACAACAGTAGGGATGCTGTTGGGACCACTCACAAGTGTGGGCAATTAATTTCAATGGAATACGAGAATACGTTAAGAACATCGAATTTGAGGACCGATTTAAACCAACAGTAGGGATGTTGTTGGGGCCACTCACAAGTGTGGGTGGTTTATTTCAATTGAATACAAGAATACGTTAAGAACATCGAGTTTGAGGACATGGTATATGAGTTATTTTTCAATGTTTGAGGGGAAATCGGGTAAAATGGACCTTATACTGAGGTCAACCCTAAACGAAACCATCATCATTCGATTTTCCAGACATTTTTACATAAGAACAGTGCAAGTGAGAGTAATATTACTTGCGCCGATCTTCAGAACCGCATGGTATATGAGTTATTTTTCAATTAATTGTTATGTTATGTATTCTCCGTGCGAGGAGTAACGATTATGATGTAGAAGGAGATGTTCGCTCATCACCATGAGGCACCAAGAGTGAACATTACTGTTTTTGGCTAGAATGAAAGATGTGAAGAGAAAGTGTTGAAAGGTCCGTCAGAGTACGGCAGGTAGGAAAATTAACGAATGTTTTTGAAAATTGAGCGAAAGGGCATGTATCCAATGGTACTCGAACCATGGACGTCAATCTTTGCCTAACATCCCACTGCGGGGTAGGTTGTAGCGACGGAACAAGTCCCCCACTTCAACAGGCAAAAATTGACGCATGGAAAGACGCTCATGTACCACTGTGGCTTGTATAGTTTATTCTTAGCGATCTATTGTGTGCACTCTGTTTACTGATGCGCACATGGGAGAGGAACTCTCTCCTTTTTTGGGTTTGTTTTGATTCGCACCGACTGACGATCACTAAAGTTTTTCTCGTCGTCTCCAACGTAGAGACCTCGGAGAGAAACATCGTGAAGCGATGCGATACTGGTCCCCACCAGTATAATTAATGGTTACCACCATTTATGGGTTTACATACATTAATTGTTATGTTATGTACTCTCCGTGCGAGGAGTAACGATTATGATGTAGAAGGAGATGTTCGATGATCCGGTCGTACTCTTTAATGCGGACTGCACGAGTTGGTAAAGTGGCCAGGGAGCGGATTAGACGAAAATCACAGCGCTCTGTACGTAAAATGACCGCAGATCTGAATGTTTCGAGATCGTCAATGCACAATATACTGCAAAATGACCTCGAATTCCAAGCTTTCAAGAAACGTAAGGTTCACGGAGTTTCGGAACCTTCCAAGCAGTAACGACTCGAAAGAGCAAGTTTGCTTTTGTCGCGGCACGGTGGGGAAGAATTTAACTTTTCCGACGAAAAGTTATTCGTCTTGCACCAATCCCACAATGTCCAGAACGACAGATTGTGGGCTCTCTCTTCGAGAACTGTTCCACGGAGTGATAGGCATATTACACGGTTCCAAAGTGCTGCGTCAGTGATGGTTTGGGGAGGAATTTGCAAGCGAGGCAAATTACCACTGGTTTTCATCGAAAAAGGCGTTAAAGTGAATGCCGTATATTATAAAACGGAAGTTTTGAAGAAAGTTGTCAAGCTACATGTACACGAGGTGTTACGAGATGATCACTATGTGTTTCAGCAGGACGGAGCGCCACCGCATACTGCAAATCTCGTTCAGGGCTGGTGTCGAGAAAATTTGATCGACTTTTTGGACAAGAATGAATAGCCTCCCAGTTCACCAGACCTGAATCTTTTGGATTATTTCGTATGGTCATACATGCTGGCAAAGGTAAATGACCACAGGGCGTCTAATATGAAACAATTCAAAGCCGTAATCAAACGAATTTGGGTCGAAATGCCGATGAAAGTCGTGCGTGCCGCCTGTGATGGTTTCGAAAAACGCCTGGAGCTGGTCAAGAAGGTTAAAGGCGGTGTTATTCCAAAACATATGCTGTAGTTGATCAGTATTATATTGCAATATAATGGGTAAAGTTATCAATAAAATCTGGACTATCGTTTTGAAATAAATAGAATTTTATTTTGCATGAGAATATATTGGACACGTTGTGGATGCCGTCGCCTTTGGGAACTACTTGACGTTTGCTGTATGCTGCATGTTGTCCATTGGAAGGCCGATAAAAGTCACTTAAGTACTCTGAAAGCAGGTTTATCTGAGGTGTGCTCTGGAAGCATGTACAATTCCGTTCGATTGTTTTGTTGAAGCGATGAAATAAAGATCCGAAACGCATGGTGTGCGTTTCAATTTGATGATGAAAAATGGTTATTAATCCACCCAAACCCAAAGTGCGAAATGTTACAGCTTATTGAAAGTGATACAATTTAACTGTGGACACCCTCTACTCACACTCCTCAGCAAACCTTTCATCCCTCACAAATAAAATTATTTTGTGGTTTTCAATATTTTTTCGTGTACCTAAGGAGACCATGCAAACAGCTTTAAAATCACACGCGATATCACGACTTGGAAATCGCATCTTGTAATAATTTTTCAATTGAATTTTACATGAACTGCTTCAAAGGATTACATCGTTGATTTTTAGTTTATTTTCACGTTAGACAAGAAGAGACATAATATAAGTGAGGATTTAATTGCATATTGATCGATCAAACATGCACCATTAAGTGAGAGGTGGAATCGTTAGGATAAAAATTGTTAAACGCTTTCTGGGGGCTGCGGGCCATCATTGAACTTTGAAAAAGGCAAGTCAAATGCATTTCTACACAGAAAAAAATACTGAATGGCTGATGAATTACCCTAGTTCAATATCAAGCCAAAGCACGCGTGAACAACTAAATTGTTTGCAATATTTCATGCGCCATACAACAATGTTCACAATCTTTCATACACCAGACTAGATTCAGGCGTCGTCTGGCTTAAATTAACATGAAATATCCCATTAGTTTCTGCCAATTCTAGCGTTCCCTTAATGTGCATTAGATTAGATAACGCAGAAAATTACATTCCTGGAACGTATGGTACGGTATGTCCACGCATCCATTATCCCCTATAGATTCACAAAATGCGTTGTAGTTCAAATCTATTTGTTTCCCAAGTAACACAACTTGTCATGTAATGATGAAAAATGCATCTTTAAGATATGATCTCATATGTTTTTCTAGTACAAATAACTTATTTTTGGTATCTCATATGACCAAAACAGCGCCAATAAATCGATCTATTTGGAACATCTTTAAGTTCACTCAGGAAGCTTTTAGATACAGATTTATGACTAATACAGGTATACCTCGATAGTACGTACATCTACATTCTGACTTCAAATCGAAATTGCATAAATACTACTGGTTGTATCTTAAATCTAATACAACCAAAAGACAGAGCAGAAGATTGCTCTTTCTTTTGGTTATATAAATGTTTAGATACAACCAGTAGTTAATATGCAATTTCGATTTGAAGTGAGAATGTTGATGTACGTACTATCGAAGTATACCTGTATTAGTCATAAATCTGTATCTAAAAGCTTCTTGAGTGAACTTAAAGATGTAATACGTTCTCAAGATACTTTGAATAACATGTTAATTAATGAGATTTCAGAAACAAATTCATCATATTCATAACGAACCTAAAAGTGATGAAGTTTGCAGAAGCAGATAATTTCTCATCTCCATGCGGAGCGCTAGGAGTGGACAGTAATTTTATTGCTACAACGAATAGACATGAAGAGAAAGTGTGTTGATAGTTCCGTATAGGGCAACGGCAGGCTTTGAAATTGAAAGATACAAGATTGAAAACGAGCGGAGGGCAGAGCAGAAATCATCTGCTTCTGCAAACTTCATCAAAGATCGTTACTTCCGGAGAATACAAAAAATAACAATCGAAAGTGTAGAAAACCTAAAAGCCTAAACCATAATAATAAAAAAGAACCCTACTTACACTTTTTTTAACACTATTTAAAAAAACTTTTTTGAGCGTATTAGTAGAACGATTGTGATTGGGAAACCTTACTGTCAAATTCAATCTGTGTTTACATCTGCTAGTTTGGCACTTGTTGAATTGAATTTTGATGCTCATGCATTTCTGCATTTATTTTCACTTCTTGATAATTTGATTATAACCTATTGGTTATTGTTATTCTATAAACTACCTAGATTATCATGTCAAAAGCATGTTATGCAGTGCGTCTTTAGAACTTCTTATGCGACCTGAAAGATGCTATAAAAATATCGATTAGCTGCGCTGTTTTGGTCATATTCGAGAAGAAAATTAAGTCATATATTCTAACTAGAAATTAGAAGAAAAATTAGTATTTTCCATTTAATTCCTACTACCTTTGCTTATCTTGACAGATAAGCGTATTTCGTTTACAATGTGCAGACTTCTTCAGTGTTTCGCACTAATAACTCGACTTGAAAATACTAATGTCTAGTTTCAGGTATTCCACTAAGTAGCTCAAACCCTCTAGGATTCATATATTCTAGAAAAATACATGTTTGACGAATCCTAGAGGGTTTAAGCTGTTTTCTAGCTACATGTTTGACGTATGAAATGCAAATGTTCTGCTTGTATACGACAAAAGATGTGTTTTATTTCATTCCTAACGACTAAATTTCAGGATTACTGAACAAAAAGATGTTTTTGGTGTTACTTGGGTTGAATTCAACACATTTAACAGAATCATCTTTTGCGGTAAATGCAACGCAGTAGGCCTGGCCGCTTTGATGCTTGTATCATGTTTTTGATATGCTGCAAGCATCAATATTGACCAAAAAAAATTGGGCGTCATCTAACCCAATTATTTCCAGGATGCTATCTCGTACTGGCTCCGTTTGTATTAGATTAGATTAGATTAGATTAGGTTAGATTAGATTAGATTAGATAACGCAGAATATTACATGTTTTTTTTAAACTGTTTAGGAACTGATTAGTTTCAATCAACATGGCGTGACATTTCCATTTACGTTTTGATTATGCGTTAGAACCAATGAAAATCCGTTTGAAACTTAGGGCCGATTTTTTCACGTTCACTTAAACATTAAACCAGGTTATGAACAGATGAACAAATCAGCCCTTAGACAACATAACTATCAAGAGGAGATTCCGGTTGCTGGGGAAATCTAAATAAAGGGTGATACGGTCAAAATTTGGTCAATATCAACTTGACGTATTTCTTTCAATTTTGCATTTAAAAAACCTGAACACCCCTCATTTTGAAGGTGTGTGTGTGTAGAATGTTGCTCCTATTTTGATTTTGGAATTCACTCTTCAGTTGTCAAAATGCCGTCCAAGCAAGAAGAGCAGCGTATCAAAATTTTGCTCGCGCATCGCGAAAATCCGAGCTACTCGCACGCAAAGTTGGCAAAATCGCTAAAAGTTGCCAAATCAACCGTAACAAATGTAATTAAAGCGTTTGGGGAACGTTTGTCGACAGCCAGGAAGTCTGGATCGGGGGGAAATCGAAAACCGGAAGCCGCTGAGACGACAAAGAGAGTTGCCGGTAGTTTCAAGCGAAACCCTAACCTATCTCTCCGAGATGCCGCAAATAAGCTGGGTGTATCGTCTACAACCGTGCATCGAGCCAAAAAAGAGCCGGACTATCGACTTACAAGAAGGTAGTGACTCCAAATCGCGATGATAAACAAAAAACGACGGCCAAAGCGCGATCCCGGAGGCTGTACACGACGATGCTGACGAAGTTTGACTGCGTGGTAATGGATGACGAAACCTACGTCAAAGCCGACTACAAGCAGCTTCCGGGACAGGAGTTTTATACGGCAAAAGGAAGGGAAAGGTAGCAGATATTTTCAGCACACGAAACTGTCAAAGTTCGCAAAGAAATATCTGGTTTGGCAAGCCATCTGTACCTGTGGCTTGAAAAGAAGCATTTTCATAGTTTCCGGACTGTCAACCAAGAAATTTACGTGAAAGAGTGTTTGAATAAACGTCTGCTGCCTTTCCTGAAGAAACACGGTTGTTCAGTACTGTTTTGGCCGGATTTGGCATCTTGCCATTACGGTAAAAGGCCATGGAGTGGTACGCCGCCAACAACGTGCAGGTGGTTCCCAAGGACAAGAACCCTCCCAACACGCCAGAGCTCCGCCCAATTGAGAAATACTGGGCTATTGTCAAGCGGAACCTAAAGAAGACCAAAAAAACTGCTAAGGACGAGCAGCAGTTCAAGGCAAACTGGCTTTCTGCGGCGAAGAAGGTGGACAAGGTGGCTGTACAAAATCTGATGGCAGGGGTCAAGCGTAAGGCCCGGCAATTCGGATTTGGAAAAGCGGAAGCCTAACTGAATATTTTTCCTGAATTTTATACTAATTGAACTTGAAAAAGAAATTTAATTTGATTTTTTAAATAAACGATTTCACCGATTTACACGTGTTTTCCCTTGACCAAATTTTGACCGTATCACAATTGAAAATTGCTCGCGGGTAAAATCACAATGAATTCTTAGACGGCAATTAAACCAGCTTCACATTACCCGGTAGTTGTTCTTATTTTAACAGTTTATCCCGTAAGCAGGTGTAAACATCCGATTAACATTTCTAGGGTTTTTTTTCATTAGGGCGAATCTACAATTGAGAGATTCTCTCTGGGCTCGCTCTCTTTCATTCATAAACCAATAACCTTTACGTATTTCATTCTACTATTTGTAGAGTATGCTAGCCAGCACTGTTGTGTTGCGATCTGTACTAAAGAATCCTTCGAAAGTATTATAATGGCGCTGTAATGAATGAAAGAGAGCGAGCCCGGAGAGAATCTCTCAATTGTAGATTCGCCCTAATGAAAAAAAACCCTAGATTTGATAATCTGCAGTGACAAATTAATGTACACAGATAAAAAGAAACATTGAATTTTCTGCATTATCTAATGCACATAAAAGGAATGCTAGATTTGGCATAAAATAATGGGATATTTCTCGAGTAATTCATGATAAGGGCCTAGAAGCCAATTGTAAACAATGACTTCAATTGTTGATATCTCACGAATCACAAGACTCCAACGATATCCAATCACACCATATGATAGAGCTAACATTCCTCTACCATACGCTGGTTTCAATTTGCGAGAAAGTTTTACGATTTGAGTGGAATCGACGTTTGAAGTCATTGTTTACAATTGACATTTAGATCCTAATCATGAATTACTCGAGATTTTATGTAAATTTAAGCTAGATAACGCCTGAATCTAGCCTGTTGTATGAATGAAAGATTGGAGCCAATTTTTTTTTCTTCGGCTTGGAATCAAACGAGGGGAAATTTTACGAGCTTGTTGAAATTAATTATTTTTTTCTGTGTACTTTTCTGCTTATGGGTGGAGAACAGCTAAGCAAGAGCTGCAGAACAGTAATTCTGTTAGATAAATTTCAATGGAAGAAGATTTACAATGGCACGATCGTGTGAATTCGTATGATAACGCTTTGGAAAGCGACTCCATGTTTATTAAAGACTGTATTTGAAGAAATTTGGACACACAAAATAGGTCACCAAAAATTTTCCTTGAGCCCGATTCTTTTCAAACTTTCTGGAAATAAAGTAGTAAATGGTTAAGTTTTGACATCATTGGTTTATTGAATCTCTTCTCCCAACCCAAATGCCCGCACCTTTGCCTTGACCCCTTTCATCAAATTTTGGGCAATGATAGGACCGACTTTTGGAGTTTTAACGAGCTTTGCCTTCATGATTGCCCAAAATTTTTCAATTGGGCGAGGTTCCGGAGTGTTTGAAGGGTTGACGTCTTTAGGTACAAAAACTACATAATTATCTTTATACCAATCTAAGACGGGCCGGCATAGTGGCAAAATGCCAAATCAGGCCAGAACAGTGTCGGGCCATCGTGAGATCTCAAGAAGGGCAGAAGTCGTTTTTGGAGGTATTCGTCCTTGTAGATTTGTCCGTTGACGGTCCCAGGGGTGATGAAGGGCTGGCTCATTTTGCCACATCCGCAGATCGCTTGCTAGACAAGGAATTTTTTGGCGAATTTCGATAGTTTCTTCTTCCGTACACTCTCCGGAACGGCCAACTTAGAGGTGGCGACGTAGTGTTCCTGTCCTGGCATTTGTTTGGTGTGCTTTAATGTAGGTCTCATCGTCCATCACAATGCTGAACGGTTTTGTGAGCCACTCCCTGTACAGTTTTCTTGCACGAGTTCTGTTTATCGCTCCGGTTCAGTGCTTTCTGGACCTTGTACACATGTAATCCAGCACGTTTCATTGTTTTCTGCACAAAACAAACTGAAACTTTCGCCTTTTTCGCAACATCCCTGATCGAAATGTTAAATTGGTTCAATACCATCCTGGCCTTCTTCGGATTTGATGTGCCACGTTTTTTGCCACTACCATTTTTCCGCTTGGTTGTCTTACGGTCCTTGAACGTTTTGATCACATGAGATACGGTTGAATGTGCGATTCCGAGCTGTTTTCCGATCCATCGATGAGAAGCGTTTGGGTTTTCGAAGTGAGTGCCCAAAATTTATTGGCACACTATTTCTTCATTTGAAACCATCACTGAAATCACTCGACCGATTTTCACGAAACTAATTACACAATTGACACAACACAATGAAATACATTCAGTTAAAATTTCAATAATTTTTACCCATACGCTAAAAAGTAACGAACAATTGCGTGTGTCCAAATTTCATCGAATACAATCTTTACTATTGTTGCAATTCTTCTTGGGTTGCCTTCAGTACTACTAGTTGTCAACATATACTACATCAAAAGCCCCAATGTCATCACTAAGAATTTCTGTTTGGTAATTTACATATCTTTTTGAAATCCAGTAGTAAGCATACGGCCTAGAGATGACTTCAGCATCGGGGGCTTAATTTTAGGTATTGATTGGAACTCCCATTCTACGACTGCATAACAAAACATCATCGCGGGAAAATTGAAACTGAAATTTTGAAAAATACTACGATCCAATACTAAATACTTAAACAAGTGCTCAAGCGGCCAACATAGGCTTGTGCTTCTCAGGTATTGGTCGTAGTAGAGGTGACGTGGGGAAAGGGTCTAGTTTTAACAACCAAGCTGTTACGCAGCTCCAGCTAGACACCATAAAAAAAGAAGAACACTAAGGTATACTTTTACTATGCACACGTTTTACATCGCATGTAATTTTGATTATTTTTACAGTGTATCAATATAAAAATACAGTTTTGTTGCTTGTTCATAAAAATTAAAACCAATATCAAAACCTCATATATAATTTCATAAAACTATGCTGTTTCCAGAAGTTATAGGCAAATGAAGGTCAAAATAAATCCAAATGAATTTCCATCCCTGGACATGGCCCACTCTCTTGCGAAGAGGGAATACATCTAAAATGTTAGTAAAATTTCGAAGGTCATTACTAATGATTGCTCGCTAAAGGTGCGAAATGCGTAATAACACGATAAATTCAGCATCAATTGGCGTAACAGGTGATTAGCAAGGGTAAATGGAAAGTTTTTTTTTCATCGCAGATATTTGTGTATGCTTCTAGAAATAGAATGATTGGCTCATGTACCACCTTTGGATTTGGACTGCTCATTAATAACAATCATACACCTTCTACTTAACGGAGATAGGAACAAAAATGCGAATTAAATTCGTCGCAATCTTCAAACAAAACAGTACTCGTATACATATGTGTACCTACGCACTCGCTAGACCAAAACAAAAACCGGTCTGTTCTAGAAGCCATCAACACAATCGCCTCCAAACCCACCACGATATCATCGCACTATCTGTTTTCAACTGCCTATTCACGATGACGGCAACAGTGATAATTGCCCGAGCCCTTTGTGACAAAAATATAATCTCTCTTTTAGCACTAATATCTCATCTTACCAATTTCCCCCGCTCTCATGTATAATGCATTTCCATCTAAGCCAAGGCTTGCAACGCTCAACGATGTATGTGCGCGATAGTAACAGAAATAGCTCCCGTCTGCCTTTCGTCGGTTCGTTTGGTTGGTGATAATGATGAATAAATGACGTCACTTTTCGAACTTGCTCTTCTGCGACTTTTAAAACTGCTTAATCACTGTGTAAATTGGGTTTGTTTGTTTTCCCAGCTTCTATTCCACTTCAATCGAAACTCATTATTAAGGACACTTGTTTCTTCTTGCTTACCCCTTGTTCCAATTAAAACACTTCACCATCGGCAGTCGACATTTCACATTTGTTCACAATCTGCCCTATTTGGGCCACGCTATCCACAAGGACATAGGAGCGTAATCAGCAATGCAAGATTAACCGCATTTCCGACTCGCGTGTTTCCATTTGTCTGACCACACCGAACCCCGAAAAGCCCATTCCGTATTCCCATCACCACATCACCCTCAATCCCACTCGGGCAGGCGAGTCCTTGAGCTCGGCGAAGGATGGTAAACTTTTTCAAAACTGTCACCGCGCGCGGTCGGTTCCACTGTTGCACCACCACTCACAGCTTGACGAAGATGTTTCCGATGACGACGGATTGACAAACAATAGATGGAACGGAGCTGAAACACGCGACGCGTTTTCCGCCTGCTAACAATGCCCTGCTCGTCTCACGTAGGTAAACAGCTATCAGCTTCTACTTCTACTATTATAAACTGAAGTTCAGGAAGTGAGGAGAAGGCACGTCACTATCGAAGAATGTCTCGTTCAAGACTGATGCGAATGAGGCGGCAGCGAAAAAATCCGAGCACTGTTACACTCGTCGTATGTATGCTGAAATTCACAACAGAACAGCGATTCGGGACGACCGACCGGCAACAATAGTCGAACAAAGTGACTTTCTGTTTGGAGCGGTTGTTCTGAATTGGAGTTGGGGGAGGCGGGTTTTGGAGGTGGTTGGTTACCTGTATGTGAACTCTGTGCTGGACTTCACGTGCTTCACCCTCGTCGTGTGCATACTGAGCGACTTCATATCAGTCAGTCAGTGGTGTACTAATTTGAATGTAGATTGCTCTTGGCTGGACTGACCGTCGGCTCGCGCGATACTCTCGCTTCGCCTCTCGCCAATGATGATGAGTTTGGATGGAGGCGCTAGTAGGGTGGTACTGAAAATTATTAGTGAAACTTTGATACCTTGTTTACATTAGTGATGGTGGCAATCAGCACCAGTGGTGGTAAAAATTCATTCATCTGCTCTCAAAGTAGCTGCAAATGAAAACAACCTTAAC
>JASCZW010014590.1:0-22557 GCA_034211315.2 Aedes japonicus
AGTACTTATTATCCTTTATAAGCGCTACTGTATACGGATTGGTGCATTTTGAATCGTATGGATGTCAACCCGGCCAAATGCACGGTTATCTCGCTTTTGCACAAGAAACAGACTATTTTATTCAAGTATGTCTTGTTGGGCACCGAAATTGGGCGCGTCAGTCAAGTCAAGGACTTAGGAGTAATTCTAGACACCCAACTCACCTTCAAGCAGCATATCTCGTACGCTGTCGGCAAAGCCTCCTGCGTTCTGGGGTTCATCTTTCGGATTGCTAAAGACTTCACGGACATCTACTGCCTCAAATCGTTGTACTGCTCCTTGGGTCGTTCTATATTAGAGTATTGCTCGGTTGTGTCGGACTCTTCATTACAACAACCGTGTCGTTAGAATAGAGACTGTTCAACGACGGTTTTTGAGATTTGCGCTACGTAAACTACCGTGGACGGATCCCTATCGTTTGCCAAGCTACGAAAGCCGTTGCCGTCTAATTAACCTGGAGTCCCTGTTAGCCCGTAGAGATACAGCCAGGGCTTTGTTCATCGCAGACATCTTGCAAGACCGCATCGACTGTCCTGATCATCTGGAGCAAATCAATATCAACATGCAGCCCCGAGCCCTGAGGAATAGTTCGATGCTGCGGTTACCTCCAGAACGAACCAAATACAGTATGTTTGGCGCAATTGGCGGTTTACAAAGACTTTTTAATAGGGATTCCGCCTTGTTTGATTTTAACGTGACTCGCCAGATGCTTCGTCGTAAGTTTAGTAATTTTTTTCAAGACCTGTCTAATTCGCATCGATAGTCTAATTTTTAGTTTGTTTTATATCATGACGAGTCTAGTTTAGCTTCAAGTAACATCATTGGGATTTGTACATAATCTGTTGATGAATAGAAATAAATACTTCAGTATACGCACTCAGGAAAATCTTCGCCGACAGTAACGACATTTTTGGAAGTATGTTAACATTAAACGGAAGGAGAATGGATTGCCCGTTGAGATGTTTCTGGGTAACGAAGTCGCCACATCCGCATCGTAAAAGTGCAATTTATTTGCAACTCGCTTCAGACGTGCTTTTTCTGATTCTCCTTCGCCTATACATCAAATTACAGACGCTTGTAGAGGCACACCTAGGGACGTGTGCTTCCTTAATAACTTTGAGATCACGACCCATCAAGTAAGCGCTGCAATAAATAAATTGAAAGACTCTGCATCCAGTCTTGATGGCATACCGTCATGTATCCTTAAAAAAATGCAGCGGAGAGTTAATTTCCCCTCTCGTGAAACTGTTCAACATTTCATTACGGCAGCATGTATTTCCTGGAAGTTGGAAGACGTCAGTCATGTTCCCTGTGTTTTAAAAAGGAGATCGACAGAACATCGAGAATTTCAGAGGCATAACTTCGTTGTGTGCTTGTTCAAAGGTTTTCGAGATCATAATGAACGAGGTACTTTTCAGCTCGTGTAAGAATTACATCTCTACGGATCAGCATGGTTTCTTTCCCAAGAGATCAACCTCGACAAATACAGTTTGCCTCGTTTTGCATACGCAACATTGATGCTGGTGCACAGATGAACACTGCTTACACTGATTTCAAATCTGCCTTTGATCGAGTTGACCATGGAATACTACTTGAACGCCTACGAAGAATTGGTATCTCCTGGTGTCAGCTGGTTTGAATCATACCTTAAAAAAGGTAGGCTCACCTGTAAAATAGGATCTGAGTCTTCGGAAGCATTCTCAAATTCATCCGGCGTACCACAAGTGAGCAATCTTGGCCCTTTGTTATTCTCACTCTTCATTAACGAGCTTACTACCGTACTAACATCTGGTTGCCGTGTGTTTTACGCTGATGACGTCAAAATCTTCATGGTCATCAAAACCATCCAGGACTGCTATGCTCTGCAACTGTTGTTAGATCGGTTCGCTGGTTGGTGCACCCGATACATGCTAACGTTAAGCATCCACAAATGCAACATCATTTCGTTTCATCGCAATCCGTTGACGCACAATTATGCAATGAACGGCCTGCCTCTCGAACGTGTTCATCAAGTTTGTGATCTTGGCGTCACTCTGGATTCGGCATTAACGTATCGAATGCATTACGACGATATTTTAAAAATATCTAGTGAATTTAAAGACCCTCTCTGCCTTCGGTCTTTGTACTGTGCTCTGGTGCGATTTGGAATCCAACTCTGTTGTGTGGTGCCCATATCAGGCAACATGGACAGCTAGGATCGAAGCAATTCAACGAAGATTCGTGAGATATGCCCTGCGTCGCCTACCGTGGCGTGACCCGTTGAACCTTCCACGATACGAAGATAGATGCAGATTGCTGGGACTACAGACATTGGACCAAAGGCGAAATATTGCGCAAGCTGTTTTCGTTGCCAATACACTATCACGTGGTGGAATTGACTCACCGGAGCTATTAAGTCAGCTCAACCTCTACGCTCCTGACCGAATGCTTCGCCAACGGGACTTCTTGCTGCTTGAACTACGTAATTCATCATATGGACTTCATGACCCTATCCGCTTCATGTCAGCTAGGTTCAACGTTGTCTATTTTCTTTTCGACTTCAACTACTCGCAACTCTACTCTGGCAACATTCAAGCGCAGAGTGACAGAATGGCATACTCCGAGACGGATAAATCAATGAACAAGTTTTTGTTCCTTCAATTGATTGACGACGAGGACTGCTCCGAACTATGGATGTTTCTTATTTTATACTTTGACCATATTCTACGTTTGTAATCTTGTTTATTTTAATTATGTTTATGAATGTGCAACTAAGCAATGTTTGGTATTGTATTGTATTGTTTTTTACTGTATTGTTTTGCAAAAGATATGGGGTTTTTACGTCAAATTTAAATGGCTTTTCCCCGTCATAAATAAATTCATTAAGACCACCTTAGGTCAGATGGAATATATATTATTAATAAATAAATAAATAAATAAATAATCTTACCTCAATTGGACGGGATATTTTTTTAGAATTGCGAGACGACGTAGTTTTTGTTTTTAGCGTTTTTGGCAACCTCTTACGGTTACTGTTATTAGGTAGCGGTGGGGCGATATAGCTACTGCTAGGAACGGATGCATCAGCTATACCGGTTTATTCGGTTTTTTAAATTGACCCCCGCTGCCTCCATTTTATTTGCAAGCTTTTGAAAGTAGCTTTTATTTGTTTCCGGCGCACACTCGAGGAACTAGTGGGCTTCCTTTCACCGGGGGCGATCCACTCTCATCGGCTACGTCAGAGTCTAGTTCATCTAAAAACAAAATCAAAAACGAATTTTCATGTTGAGCGGCTGATACAGATGATGCAGACGCTCTGTTTTGCGACTTTACCATTTCTGCATACGTCTTGCGTTCTTGTATGGAACGTCTCACGTTACCAGTGCGCTTCTTGTAATCAGGGCAGTTCTGCAAATCGTGAAGATGCTCTTTGCCACAGTAAGCACATTTTGTTGCTTCCTGTTGGCAAGCATCCAGCCTTTGGCCGCATTTGCAACAACGGGGCTTGTTGTCGCAAAAAGTAGCCGTATGACCCAGCTGTTTGCACTTGGTACAATTAAAAATACCGTTGGCACAAAAAGGCTGACTGGAAAGAAAACCTTATAAATTTCAACAAATTCTGGGAGAATCGATCCGGTGAAGGTAACTTTTAGCGAGTCCGACGGTGAATACGTCTTCCATCTACCATTGTTGCTGCATGTAGGGTATGTGATGGTGTTTTGTCCAATTTTCGATATCTTCACGTAACTGTCAAATACAAATAGATTTTTCTCCATGAAAAAAATATAGAATCACAATAGGTTTGTGTTTGCTGTGAAGCTCTAAGTCTCTAGTTACTAGCAATACAAAAAAAAATGGTTTGCTCAAAATTTTAGGATGTTATAGCGATTTTTTTTAAATATAATTTATGATGGTGGTTTGTCCACCTCTGATGATGGTTTGTCCACTTTTATGATCATGGTTTGTCCACTTTTGAAAGCCAATGTTTTTGAGCGAAAATGTTCTGATTCTCAAGTGGAATGTAACATTTTTCAACTGTTTCTTGTTCAGGATGATTATTTTGACCCATTCATGAATAGTTTACTACAATTTTTGGCATACCGGCGCCGGTAGTGTAGTGCTAAGCGTGACTGCGACGTCGGTTGGATTTTTCTTAGGCGAAAAAATCTCTGGCCACGTCTTCCATCGGAATGGAAGTAAAGCCGTTGATCCCGGCTCATGTGCTTATGAGTGCGATTTGTAGGGTCCAGGTGATGGAGTCATATCTCTGGCGACAATGGCTGTCACTAATAAAATGTGTTTAGCATTTAAGGTAGTGGAAATAAAAAACATGCCCATCTCTGATGGAAATTCTGGTAAACGATATTGAATTTTGAAAACATATTTATTGTTTGGATCGAAACATGAAGAGAATCATACATTGGAGCATTTTATATAAGTTACAACAACAAGAAAAAGATAAACATGTGTAAAAAAATGGTAATTTAAAAAATAAATGATGATTTGTTGCATATAAATCGGTCTGGAAAATAGATTTAAAGTTGAAAAACAACAAATCAAACGAAATATGATTACTAACTGCATACTTCACTAAGTTTTTCGACGCTTGAGGCTTAGAATCCGGAGGAATGAGTTGCTTGCTTTTCTTTGATGAAACAATATTCTTCCTTTTCGTTGCAACCTTCTTTCTTTCTTTAGCCGCTGCAGCTTCAAGACATTTCAGTTGCTTGCTTGTAGCTTTTAAATTTTCCGTTTCTGCAAGCAACTTGGCTCTTATTTCGTTCAGCTTCATGTTGCGTTCTTGCTTGGCTTCTTCATCCTTTTTATGTTCTTGAGCAATTTTCTGATCTTCTTAGTCTCGGTTTTCAATCTCGGTAATAATCTGCAAATCTGACATGACACCATAGGACACTTTCACACCTTTTCTTTGCCGAGGTTTTTTCTGAGTTGTTGTAGCAGGTGTCTGTAGGACATCAGCTGGTGTTCGAAGTAATATAGAGGGTACTGCGGGAATGAAAACTACGGGTTCAATTATATTCAGCTGCTGTTCCATAATTAGAACATTGAACAGCGAGCACGTGCTACAAGCTGCTTAGTTTTTCTATCATAAGATGGAGATGTTAACTCGGCACTATGATTAACCTCGTAGACGCTGGAATCTATTAATTCTTCAACTGTGTCGTTTCTGACTATTGGGGTAATCTTGCAATACATTATTCATGAACATTGGAACAGATATATTGTTAATATCGTCGTGGTAGTTTAGTGCACTTTCGTCAAGGGTGGCCAAGCTGTTTTCGGTAGGGTCAAGCTGTTCTTGTAGCGTTTTTTTCAATTTGTGAATTCCTTGAGTTTAAAAGCAAACGATCCGTTTTCAAATTATCGAAGTAGAATGTCTGTTATCCGGTTGATCTCCAACCGTTGATGATTGTTTCCTTGTTAATGACCTCATAGTTTGTTTGCTTCAAAACCTTAACAAATTCAATTTCATTGAACGTTTTATCTGGGTTATTTGTTTTCCATTTTTGAAAATTTTCCGTATATTTAGCTTTTAGCGGAAGCACTTGTAGAATGTGCGTCGAATTTGGGTAGAGAACTGTTAAAATTACATCATTTTCGAAGCACCATCTGTATAACTTAACAGAATGATGTCCCGAATACTCATCAACCACCAGTACACTTGGGCGTTCAATATTCATTTCAATCCATCGTGGATTTAAGTGTTGCGTGACAAAATGAAAGAAGGCATCCCCTTTCATCCATTCTGATGCAGTTTGATTGAATCCAAAGTTGGCTCCTATGGACCCAGAAGTAGTTGCTGCAGCAAAAAGGTCGTTAAAAGTATCTTTGAATGTTATAAGTGGAATGGAATTTCCATCAGCAACAACGGCATATGTGCAAGTAATATTTTCCTTGGGTTTACCGCGTTCAACATTATAAACCACTTTTGCTCCTTTTTTAGCGTACACCTTAAGCAAATCATTAGTAGATGTCTTGCTTACCTTTTTCGGAACAGAGTTCATGACGAAATTAGATTCGTCTACGTTCCACCAAGATGACGGACGATTCAATACTTCAAGGTTTCCAGAATTTTCAAATTGACTATACAAAAACTCAAAATATCCCTTCAGCCGATCATGCGTTAGTAGAGCAGACGATTTGCCCAGTGCCTCCGGTTTCCGTTTAGAGATATTGGGATGCCGGTTCATAAAACTATTGCAAAAATGAAAGTACGAATTTTATACAATTAATGTTAACTAGAAATTAGAAGAAGAATTAGTATCTTCCATTTAATTCCAACTACCTTTGCTTATCTTCGACAGATACGCGTATTTCGTCTACAATGTGCAGACTTCTTCATTGTCTCGTACTAATAACTCGACTGAAAGAAAACCTTCGCCACCTGCCGTATATATACTATTTTCTAAATACAAAACGTTTACCTATCATTATGTTGTTTATACCTATCTTATTATTAGTTTGTCTATACCTATCCTGAGTCAAAAACAAGTGTACTTAATATCTAATTCGCTTCTTTCTCATTTATACCTAACATACTTATTGTGTAGCAGCGGGTGCTCCGCTTCGTCGGGTTTGATGTCGTTTGGGTAGTAAGTTGAAGAGCCATGTGTAACCATTGCCTTGGTCTTTGTTTAGTAGATTTGTGTTCTGTTGTTTGTTTATTTCTAAGCTTTCTGCGACGTCTAATTTCCAGGGTGTAGATGTAGTCCGTAATATTGTGATGTCATTCGTCGTTATGTCGTGATTTTCCGTGAAGATGTGTTCTGCGACTGTTGATTTGAAGTTATGTGAAATTCTTTTCTCGTTCTGTTTGACAGCCTTAGTCACCTCCGCTAGATGCTCCTTGAACCTTGTTGCCAAGGTTCTCTTTGTTTGACCTACATATATTTTGCTGCAGTGTTTACACTTGATTCTGTATACCCCTGCTCTGCCTAATGTGTCTACTGAGTCTTTGGTGGAGCCTAACATCGATGCTAATTGGTTGTGCCTACTAGAAAAAACTAAGTCTAAGCCAAATTCCCTAAGTCGTGGTTTAAGCTTTTGTGTAATGTCTTTATCGAAGGGGACGGATACACGTTTTAGGGGTTCAGGTGAGTCTGAGAGGGTTGTTAGTGATTTTCTATGAAGATGTTTTTCCTTTTTGTTGATGATCGCTTGAATTGTCCTCTTTTCGTACCCATTGAGTCTGGCAGTTTCGAAGATATATGCTAATTCTTTGGCTTTTCCAGTTTTATTGAGAGGAAGGATCAACATCCGGTGGATCATGTGGTGGAAAGTGGCCATTTTGTGCTGAAAAGAGTGGTTTGAAGTGTATGGGATGACTCTTTGGGTGTTTGTGGGTTTTCTGAAGATTTCAAACTCTAAAGGAGATGGCGACAATAATTCTCTCTTTACTAGAAGGTCGAGGAATGCAAGTTTTCCATCCTTTTCTATTTCATGGGTGAACTTAATGTCTTTGTGGAGATTGTTGATTTCTTGAAGAATCAAGGAGAGATCGTCTTTTTTCACGACGGCGAAGATGTCGTCGACGTATCTCCACCAACGAGTTGGGAGTAATCCTTTCGCTTTTAGGATTGTTTCCAAATTCGCCATAAACAGTTCACAGAGGAATGGGGATAGAGGATTTCCCATAGGGGCTCCTTTTAATTGTTTATAGAATGATCCCCTGAAAGTGAAGTAGTTCTCTTCCATGCAAAGTCGAGTCAGCTTAAGGTACATCCGTACCTTTTGCTTCCATGTTGTGTCATCTCCTTGTTTCAAAAGCCAATCTTCTAGAAGGTTAATTGTGTCCTTGATCGGTACGCTAGGGAAAAGGGCTGTGACGTCGAGAGATACCATTACTTCATTGTCATTTATATGATCTGATGACTGTAGCTGTTGTACAAATTCCTGGGAGTTGCTGGTAAGAGTACGAGACACTGAAGAAGTCTGCACATTGTAGACGAAATACGCGTATCTGTCGAAGATAAGCAAAGGTAGTTGGAATTAAATGGAAGATACTAATTCTTCTTCTAATTTCTAGTTACAGGTATTCCACTAAACAGCTCAAAACCCTCTAGGATTCAATTAATGTTATTACTCTGACAAGGGTAACATTATGCCATATAAAAAATCTGGATGCCCCTCACTTGAAATGACTGTAAAAGTAACATAAGTCGTTATATAAAATTAAATATATTCACTGACATTCAAGCATGCCTTATTTTTAAGGAGCACGTGAAATTAAAAATTTAGTGAAATGAAATAAAATTGCACTGACTAAATATTTTGTTTAAAAAATGATAAAACTTCATGATGAAATAAAGCTTATCATAAAATAAATCACGTATGTAGTTTGTAACGCTTACCTTTTTAGCCAACCGGATGTTGGAGTTCCTCCTCGAAATTTGTTTCGGTCCAGAGAACTTCAACAGGGTCGATTTGGGTATATTGTACAATTTGCTAGCACTATTGGCTGTTAACAACTTGTTCTTCACATCCGATAAAGCCTACAAAAGGCTTTCCTCTGAATATTGCCTTTTCTTGGACATTTTTCCACTGAACAACACTTAATTCGGAAATACTTTACTTCTGCTGCGCGCTAAGGTAACCATAAACAAATAGCAGCGCGCCAAGCGGTCAACAAAGGAACCAACTGGACAAACCACGATCAGCGCACTGGACAAACCATCATCAAAATTGAGGTCATCGAATTGCATTAATTACATAAACTAAATCAATAATTCTGATATAAAATATATGCAAGCATGATGTTTACAATATTTCTAAATGTTATTAAGCATAAAAGATCTAAATACATGCCAAGTATTCCTCTGGTGATCGATTAAATGTTAGGTTTATTGAGGGGTGCAATGACACTGATAAGTACAGTTTTTGTACAACTTTAAAACAAGCACATTCGTTAATGTTCCTTATAAATCGACTGAAAATCATCAATAATATTACTTTATTTGTATACTAGGAAACATATGAATACTTTATTTAAAACCAATGTGCCTAATTAATTCAGTTAAAAAAGTGGACAAACCACCATCATATTTTCGACTGGACAAACCACCATCAAATACCCTAATTGTTTACATTCCAGAATTTCAATGGTAAACACATTTCGAGATGGGATGTAGACATTTATTTATTTTTATTTATTTATTTGTCGTCAATCAAAATAGATCAATTCTATTACATGATATACTTAATGTCTATTTAACCATACCAGGTTACCTGAGTAAACTCCTAAAGAAAACTTTTTTAAGCGTGTTTTTGTTCATTGTTACATCAATTGTTTCGCAATATTTGTTATAACAGGACATCATTCTATTTAGTGGCCAATTCTTGGCATAATTAGTTCTGTGATTGTTAATATAAAACAAATGTCTATTTCTAAAAATACGTGTGGGAATATAAAAATGTAGGTTTTCTAATATATCTGTAGTATTCACTCTTTGTGCAATAACGTCGTTTATAAAAGCTATCATTGCAAACTCTCTTCGTTTATTAAGCTCGTCTAAATTTATCAACATGCATCGTGACTCATAGGATGGTAGCGGTAAAGTCGTCCAACCTAATTTACGTAGAGCAAACAATAAAAACTGTTTTTGGACTGATTCAATACGGTTTGCATGAGTATCTTGATATGGAGCCCAAACTATACTACAATATTCAAGAAGGGATCTCACATATGCTATGTACAACGTTTTGATTGTGTATGGATCTTTAAAGTGAAAGCTAAATCTTTTAATAAACCATAGCATGTTGTTTGCCTTATGTATAATGTTATTATAGTGATCAACAAACGCTAATTTTGAGTCAAGTATAATACCTAAGTCTCTAACTTTACTGCATCTTTGAACTGTGTTCTGGCCTATAGTTATTGCTTCTTGCCTTATACCGTGTTTTCTTGTAAATGATAAAGAATTGCATTTTTTCACATTAGGTTCAAGCAAATTTTTTGAACACCAGTTGTGAAAATTATTAATTTCATTCTGAAATACTACAAGATCAGATGATTTACATATTTCTAGATAGAGTTTCATATCGTCTGTATATATTGAAACGTTCAGTCGACTTAAAACGTGGTCTACATCGTTAACAAACAAAATGAACAGTAATGGACCAAGATGGGAACCCTGTGGTACACCAGATGTCACATTCACAACTGATGACAAATTTCCCTCAAGTCTTACTCTTTGTGTTCTACCAGTCAAGTATGATTGAACCCACTTTAATAGTCCGCAATTAAATCCTAGCTTAGATAATTTAAAAAGCAATAAAGGGATGTCGACTCTATCAAATGTTTTACTAAAATCAGTATATAATGCCTCAACTTAAATTCCTCTATCCATTGCATTAATACAAAATGTAACAAAGTTTAATAAATTTGTAGTCGTTGAACGTCCTTTAACATACCCATGTTGTTTGCTAGATATTAAACTTGAGCAATTTAGGAACAATTTAGGAATGCATGATAATATGGCAATCCCTCGATAATTTTTTATATCTTCCTTTTTGCCACTTTTGAATATCGGAATTAAAACCGATTCTTTCCAAATTGATGGAAGAATACTGGATTCTAGAGAAAGGTTAAACAGCCAAAACAAAGGTTTCGCTAGTTCCGTTGATACTGAATTTAAGAATACTGGCGGCAAACCATCTGGTCCTGCACCCTTTGATGCATCCAAAGTATTTAGAGAAAGCAAGATTTCGTTGAGGGATAAATTATCAACTGAAATGTCACTCAGTGGCTCAGGAAAGTATGTAAAGTATTGATAATCCCTGTCATTTTCGTCATGAGATGTGAAACATCTTGAAAAAAATCTGCAAATAAATGACTAACCTCATTAGTAGTTTTTCCGATTTTATCGTTAAGTTGCATTTTGGCTGGAAAATTCTTCGATTTTTTTTATCCTTAGCGAAGCTGAAAAAAGATTTTGGATCAGACCTAATGTTATTTTCTACTTGAATGTTATACTCTTCATATGCATTTTTTATTTCAAAATTCAACTGCTCACATATTACACTTTTGATTGTTATTTTTGTATTCTCCCCAGCGCGGAAGTAACGATCTTTGATGAAGTTTTTTCAGAAGCAGATAATTTACCATCTCCATGCAAAGCGCTAGGAGCGGACAGTAATTTTATTGCTAGAACAAATAGACATGAAGAGAAAGTGTATTGATAGGTCCGTAAGGGAACGGCAGGCTTTTGAAATTGAATAGATGTAAGTTTGAAAACGAGCTCACATATCTATATACACGGTGTTCAATAAGTTCGAATACAAGTTTTCATCATTGCGTAGGTATGCGCCATGTACATATTCTGCATTGGTATTGGTGTCAGCTTTAGCTTCATTCATACGCTACCGAATGTGCGCGGTGTTGACATTCTGTTAGTTGTTGTTCGTTTGTTACGCGCGATGAAAGAGTATCGGGACTTCGTAATTAAGCGTTTTTTGAACGGTGAGCGACCCGGCGATATATTCCGGCTGCTGAAATCGCATGGGGTCAAGCGGAACTTTGTCTACACGACCATCAGGCGATACCGGAGACGTCCTCGACCAATGACCGTGCGAGATCCGGTCGGCCGCGTTCAGCGAGGACGCCACGGGTCATCAAGATCGTGAGGGAGCGAATTCGGCGCAAAAGAACCGCTCAATCCGGAAAACGGCTGCAGATCTCAACGTTTCCATTGGAACCGCTCACACCATACTCACCAAGGACCTTGGTTTCAGGCCTTACAAAAACGTGAGCGTCCATGGCGTTTCGGAGGCTACCAGCAAAAAGCGGTTGGATCGAGCTAAGAGGATCCTCTCTCGGCACGCTGGTCAGGAGTTTGTTTTTTCGGACGAGAAACTGTTCGTGCTGCAGCAGCCGCACGATGTGCAAAATGACCGGTGTGGGCGCCATCGAGGGACAGCATTCCTGAATCCAACTATAAACATCCCTCGGTTCCAAAGTGCCGCGTCGGTGATGGTTTGGGGGCAGTATGCAAACGTGGTAAGCTACCCTTGGTGTTTATTGAAAAAAACGTCAAAATCAACGCGGCGTACTACAAAACTGAGGTTTTGGAAAAGGTTGTTGCCCCAGTCTCCGAAGCCTCTACGGCGATGAGCACTACGTGTTCCAGCAGGACGGTGCACCAGCCCATACGGCAAATGTGGTTCAAGCCTGGTGTCGGGACAATTTAACCGACTTTCTGGACAAAACTTTGTGGCCTCCCAGCTCCCCGGACTTGAATCCTCTCGACTTTTTGTTTGGTCCTATATGATGGCGAAGCTGAACGAATACAAGGTCAGCACTTTGGATCATTTCAAGACGGTAATTCTCAAAATCTGGGACGAAATGCCCATGCAGTCCGTGCGTGCTGCCTGCGACGCGTTCGAGAAACGTTTGAAGCTCGTTAAGGAGTACAAAGGGGGGGTCATTCCAAGAGAAATGTTGTAAACGTTCCTTGTAAACATAGCTTTCAATAACATAAATCCAAAAAATAAAAAAACATGTTTTCATTTTTTTAACAAATTTTGAAAGTGTATCCGAACTTATTGAACACCGTGTAATAAAAATTAGTTGGGGTTTCCTTTGTCACGATTTAACTCGCGAGCGGAAGGACCGATTGGCGTGAAATTTTGTATGCAGAGTTTTTTGGGACCGGAAAACAATCTTATGATGGTTTGAGACCCCTCCCTTTACTGGAAAGGGGGGCTCCCATACAAATGAAACACAAATTTCTACACAACTCGAGAACTAATCAAGCAAAAGAAACCAAATTTAGCATGTGTGAGTTTTTGAAGGCAAAAAATGGTTTTATGGTAGCTTGAGAACCCTCCCCGTCATAAAAAAGGGGGGGCTCCCATACAAATAAAACACAATATTCTGCATAACTCGGGAACTAATCAAGCAAACGGAACGAAATTTAGCATGTGGTGGTTTTTGAAGACAAAAAATGTTTCTATGTTAGTTTGTGACCCCTTCCCATCCTAAAGGGGAGGGGGGGGCGGAGGAGTCCAATAGAAATGAAATACACTATTCTGCATGAATCGAGAACTAATCAAGCAAATGGAACCAAATTTAGTATGTGGTGGTTTTTGAAGACAAAAAATTATTCTTTTTTGATTTGAGACCCCTCCCCTTTTTGAAGGGGGGGGGGGAACCTATTCAAATGAAACGCAAATCCTTGCATAACTCGAGATCTAATAAGAGAAATGGAACCAAATTTCGCATGTGGAAGTTTTTGCAGGAGGGAAATGTTTCTATGGTGATTTGAGACTCATCCGTCATATGAGGAGGAAGGGGGGAGGGGGTGCTCTCAAACAAATGGAACCCAAATTTCTGCATAACTCGAGAAATAATCAAGCAAATGGAACCAAATTTGGAATGGACGAGTTTGTTAAGGCATGAAATGTGGTTCAAAGTGGTGGTTCAAAGCCCCTCCTCCCTCTAAAAAGGGGGGCTCTCATACAAATGAAACAAATTTCAACCAAACATGAGAACTATACCTACTGCTTTGCAAATTTGTATTCAGTGGTTTTTGGGTCCGGGAAAGCATCTTATGATAGTTCAAGAGCCCTCCCGCTTCTAGAAAGGGTGGGATCCCATGCAAATGAAAAACAAATTCCTGCATAACTCGAGAACTAATCAAGCAAATGGAACCAAAATTGGTATGGGTGAGTTTTTGAAGGCAAGAAATGTTTATGTGGTAATTTACGATTTCCTCACTCTGAAAAGGGGGGGCTACCATACATACGAAACACAAATTTAAACCAAACATGAGAACTATCCCTACCGCTATGCAAATTTGTATGCAGGGGTTTTTGGGTCCGGGAAAGGATCTTATTATAGTTCGACACCCCTCTCGCCTTTAGAAAGGGGGGCTCCCATGCATGTGAAAAACTATTTTCTGCATAACTCAAGAACTAATCAAACAAATGGAACCAAATATGGCATGTGGAGGTTTTGTAGGCAAGAAATGTTTCAACGGTGGTTTGAGACCCCAAGCAAAAGAAACCAAATTTAGCATGTGTAAGGTTTTAAAGGCAAGAAAGGTCTTTATGATGGTTTCAGATTCCTCTTCGCCCTGAAAGGGGGGGGCTCCTATACAAATGAAATACAATATTCTGTATAACTCGAGAACTAATCAAGCAAATTGAACCAAATCTGGCATGTGGAGGTTTTTGTAGATGAATACTGTTTCAATGCTAATTTGAGACACCTCTCTTTTCTGAAGAGGGGGGGGGGGGGCTCCCATACAAATGAAACACAAATTTATGCATAACTCAAGAACTTATATTAAATTATTAAATTATTAATTATATTAAAATGGATTTCTGTCTGACTGTCTGTGTGACCGATCGGAGTGAAAATATGTATGCAGGTATTTTTGGGGCTGGGGAAGGTTCTTATGATTGTTTGAGACCGCTTCCCCCTTCCGGCTCGCATACAAATGAAACACAAATTTCTGCATAGCCTGAGAACTAATTAAGCAATTTGAATCAAAAATGGTATGCGGGGTTTTTTGAATGCAAGAAATGTTTCTATGGTGAATTCAAACACAAATTTCAACCAATCCTGAGAATTATCCAGGTAACTATGCCACAAACTATGTATTGTCTAGGTAAGAAAAATGTTCTGATAGAAGTTTGAACTCCTTATTACTCAAAAAAAACTCAATAAAAAAAAGCGTCAGTTCTATGTAATGTCCATTCATTTAGTAGCAGGCGTAGCAACGCTCGCACCGGGATCAGCAAGTTGTCAAATAAATTTAGAGGTTAACATCATTTTTGTCTATTTTGTAAGCTTTATGAGCTTTTTGCTTTCTATTTTTAAGATTCGTAATTGTTCTATTGTACCATATTGGAGCTTTAGACCTATTTGATTGTGTTTTTTTTTAATTTATTTATCACAATAATTCAACTGACAACAAATGTCTAAACGAATAAAAAACTTAAATTACTTGGTTACGGCCAGAAGTACGGAAAGAGTCAAGTAGCCGATGACGAAACACGTCAGCAGATAAGTTGAAGTCGAACATATTGAAACGCTCGTTGAAACGCTGGCTGATTTCTTGAATTGCTTCATGGAGTGCATAGTTGTTGTTCTGTGGCTCAAGATGCAAAAATACAGGTTGACGAAGAGGGGAAGCGTACAAATTTAACTGTAACAACAGTGCTGGACAGTCAATTTCATCCCTGAGCAGCTTCCCAGCAAAAAAAAGCCTGAGTGGCCTTTCGTCTCACCTCAAGTGGTTCGATATTAAGCAGACGGCAACGCTCTTCATACACAGGCAGGTTCGTAGGATCACGCCACCTGAGAAAGCGAAGAGCGTATCTTACGAACTTTCGTTGAACTGCTTCGATTCTGGCGATCCATATGGCCTGGAAAGGGCACCATACAATAGCACATGATTCCAGTATGGAACGTACAAGTGAGCAATAAAGTGACCTGAAACTCGTCAGCAATTTTAAAAATAAAGCCCAGTTGACGATTGGCTCTGGACACAATGTCGTTGTAGTGAAATCTGAATGTCATTCCATTATCCAAAATGACACCGAGATCCTTGATGTGTTGAACGCGAGTGAGCGATTGCCCGGAGAGGACATGGTCAAAGATGATTGGTGCGTTTTTCCGGTGATATGATATTATGTTTCATTTTTCGATGCTTAAGCCCATCAGATTCCTTGAGCACCAATCGGCGAAAATACACAACATATGCTGCAAGTCGGAACAGTCTGATAGACTTTTTATAGTTTTGTAAATTTTTGAATCATCTGCGTAGAAGAGGCGGGACCCTGGTGAGGATAGCAAGATGGCATCGTTTATGAAGATCGAGAAGAGCCGTGGACCAAAGTTGCTGCCTAGCGGAACTCCCGAATTATTTGTGAAAGCTTCCGACTCCGACGTGCCAATCTTAACCCGTACTGAGCGATTCACCAAGTAAGACCTAACCCAATCCACAGCGGCAGATGATATGCCGAGTATGTCCAGCTTAGCAAGCAGAATTTCATGATCCACCGTATCAAACGCAGCCTACAGATCCATATACGCAGCAGCAACCTGCCATCCAGAATCAATACAACGCAGGCAGCTAGAAGTAAACTGAACCAGGTTCGTGGAAGCCGATCGTTTCGGATAAAAGCTCCGTTTATCTCCTTTTTTTTGTGGATCGGAAATATATACGAGTGTTTCCAGCGTATGGGAAACTCATTTTGCTGCGCCGAAAGCTGGTAGATCCTTGCAAGGGGATTATGGTGCTTCTTGGGTACTGTTGACTCTGATATATTGTAAATGATTTGATAGAACGTATCCACAGCTTGCTCTAGGTTTAAATTGCGAATTACAGTTTGCCAATCGATAGAGTTTAACTTATTTTTGATAACTCCGTAGTCCACTTGTTTAAAATTAAAATATGGTTTGGACAAATCACCATCCAACTTTGTGGTGTTGTCATGTATAAATATGGAGTATTCAATTGCTGTGTGGAATACCTCATTCTTCCATAAAGGAGCAGGTGACTCCGTCATACAGAAATCATCGGCCATATTTGTATATAATAAATCTAAATAACAGTTGTTACGATTTCTTACATGATTAACTTGGTAAAGTCCAATCTCCGAAAATTTGTCGAATAGAGAATGAAGCGTTTCATTGTCACCCACAATTGGTATCAAAAAATGTTCATTGTCGTCATCAACAATAAAGTTAGCAGTCCGTTGATTAAAGTCACCATATATATGAACATTTGATTCAAGGTGCAAATTTTGAAATAATATTATCTGCAGTTTCAAAGAACAATTCATATGATGCTTTTTTTAACTTTCGGGAGGTAAATACACTACTGCAAAAATATGAGTTTGATTTCCAATGACGGGTTTGGGTCCATGATCAAACTCCTTGAACTTACTGGATGCAATTTGTTCACATTCATAATCGGTACTAACTGCAATTAATACTCCTCCACCAGATTTTTGGTTGGATAATGATTTATCACGATCATCTCTAAAAACGTTAAAGTGATCACCGAAAACTTCTTCATTATTAATACTAGCGTCCCAACTAGTTTCAGTGCCTAAAATGATGGGAAAACTACTTGCGGCAATCTGTTTATAGATTTCATTAACCTTTGCCGCTCTCTTCATTCTGTTGAAGATTTGGCAATAAATGATTATTTCCTTAATATCTATGATACTCTCACTATTACTGACTTCAGGTAAGTCTGGCGTCGTTAATACAGAAAACTCACATACTGGCTTGTGCCAATTCATTCCGTCTACCGTGCAAATATGATCGGTAAGATTCGTCAGGAGGGAGAATGCAGTCGTTGGGTCTGTTTTTTCCAAATGTTGTTATTGTTGTTGTAGTTGTTGACGTTATTAATGTTCTTTCTGTCCCTACAATTATTGTTGTTAAAAGTATTTCTGTTACAGCTGTTATAGTTGTTCCTGGTGTTGAAGATGTTGCCACTATCAGGGCTGTTTTTGCATTGCCTTCTTTGACCGCGTCTGGTCTTACTCATTGTTGCGTGTTTACTCCAATCAGCTTTGGTTTTGTGCACAAATTACGTAGCGCATGAAGGGGGGGAGGGGGGGTTGAGCAACCGTTACTTATTGTGACATATGGTGGAGGGGGGGGGGGGTTAGAATCGTTACGTAACAAAATGACCAATTTGAAAAATAAAAATAAAAAGTGAATAACAAATTTCCTGTGTGCCAAGCAAAGTAGCAAGTAGCAAGTAGAAAAGCCTGTTGAGGTGGCGGATTCATCCGTGCCTTGACCTACCCCGCAATGGGATGTTAGGAAAAAGTGACGCCTTGGTTCGAGTACTACTTTACCCATGCCCTTTCGCTCAATTTTCAATACTTCTATTCTATTTCCAACCTACCGTACACTGACGGGACTTTCAATACTTTATTCAATATCTTTCATTCTAGTAAACATTACTGTCCACTTTTGGTGACTCATGGTGGTGAGCAAACATCTCCTGCTACATCAACTAGAAAAGGGTTAATTTATACTAGTTGAGAACTATGTTTAAACATTCTGAAAAATGCGTCAAATTAAAGGTTTTAATCTATATTTTGAAGAAAGAATTTCGAAATTGAGCCAAAACAGTGACACACGGTTTGTTTCGGTTGACCCGGTGAAATTTGGTCCCCGGATAATGACGCGTCACATTTCTTCTAAGGATTACAAATCAATACGTACGTTACGCGATTCGGAGTTCTTAAATAATTCTACGGAGTTCTTAAATAAAAGCTATAGAGAACTTCAAAAATAAAATCAGCGTATTTGTGGTTCAAAAATTGAGCATTTTATTATCTTACAAGTAAAAACTGAAAGGTGATTGGCGGTGCAGTATGTTATGTAAAAAAGCGAACGAATAAAACAAACGATTGTAAGGTTTCTAAAACTTTAAAAATAATATCATAGATCATGGAATCATATACTGGTATCACGCAACCTCTAAACCCGCACAGAATGCGACTTTGTGGTGGAAGTCATTGTTTTGCGAACACCTTCGATGGCGGTATCGAAGACAAACTGTATCGATCCTATCACAACGTCCCAGTACGAATAGGCCAACCACAGGATCAGCAAATACAAGACCGCCTGAACAGCTTTGTCCATGTAGTACAATCTGGAAAAGTAAAAAAATAGTATGCAAAATCAAAACTTTATCTGCCAAGCGTAGATACTCACTTTTTCAACAATTTTCGTGCTTTTGGTAACGTCTCCGGGGGTTCCTTCAGCACGTACTGCCGGACGCCGAGAATGTAATTCAGGAAAAACGTTGGCCAATGCACGTGGGTCATGTCGAAGTAGAACTTTTCTCTGTCAGCCTCCGAGAGCCGTCTGTACATTGCATGCATGTTGTCGTTTTTGAAAATCCATACTTTCGTAGTGTAGTACTGCAGGATCTCAAGTCCTTCCGATATCCTTTTCTGTATTTTTCAGCATGCTGTAGTTAAAAAAAAAACATTCAGCAAACGCCTTTCAATAAACGAAATAACATCAAACTAACAATGGTTTCCGTCGCAACAAAATCAGTAAGAAATCGATCAGATAAGCCGGCAGGTAATGGAACAGAATTACGCACATCATGTGATAGTAGTAGTTTGACTTGATCGATCCATCCGGATACCACAGGGAAAAGCACAGTGGATTGTCGTAGAACTTTTTCCGACCACTTTCCAGCGCCTCACCCCACGTAATGGTGTTCACATTGGCACCGGATACGTTGCAGAACATAACCTCTCGATTGTTCGAAGTATTCATCCGTTCTGCTGCCAGCACGATGATTGCGTTCATTGTGATATCCACAGGCATGATGTCTGCCTCGTAGTCCGGGTTGCAGTGCATTGTCCGGATGACGCCACGACCGGCACCGATCATAAGGCCCGTGGGTCCATTTGTTCCCTCCACCCAGCCGGGCAGGGGCTCTTTCCATGCTGCCACGACGATGGTCGGGCGAGCGATTGCAATCGGAAATCGATCCCGATAGCTGTTCACCAGGTCCTCGGTCAGAGCTTTCGTGTAGGCGTAAGTGTTGGGCAAATTGTTGAGCAAGCTGCAATAAGAGTTCAGAACGGTTAGGATTAGTGCCAGGGTTTACGAAGAAGATTTGATAGTAAGGGAATTTTTAAAGATTGTACTCGAAAAAAATGCTTCCCTTTTCTTAAGTGTATAACTTTTTATTAAGGCCAGTATCGACCTAAAAAGTAAAGAGGTTATGGAATTTCGTTCAATACTACCAAGTGGAATTTTGACAACTGATCTGCATGGAACGAAATGTCATCGTCACTTACGGAATAATCGAGCAGAATATTTTTCCGAAAGTAAAAGCTGACAGCTCCCATTAGTTTGCATGAAAACCTTACAAATTCAAATCTGACGTTTCGTTATTTTCTTGTGGATACTGCTGCAGAAATTTCTTTTCGATTCTTTACTCTCCGTTTCAGTAAACGGAATTTAACATGAGTTTGGGATAGAAAAAGAAATTTCTTTCGTCGAAATTCAAACTAGTTTAGAGTGTAATGGTTACATGTGCAAAATTTCGTCACAATCTTTCAAGTGGTTAGCGAGATGGTTTCCAAGCAAGTCGTGGAAAATTCAGGCCAGTCCTACAGTTAGATCGCGAAACAGTTGGCAATTGACCGTGTCCCGTGTGGTAAGGAGATCCAGACGACCTGGGGGTTGAACTTTCCGATTGTCGGCCTGAACTCCTCCTCTTGACTGTGCGCGTTGATTGAAGTTGAAGAATCGACCCTTGATCCTCAAACTGGACATTCTTTCGTTGATTGGCATATCGCCCATCACGATGATAGCTATTCCCAGCTTACGTGTTTTGCCGCAGCTCTGGTAGATAGTATGATAACCTCTAAAAGTTCGCACCCTTCGAACACACCTCCTGCCGCGCTACGATGCCGAGCCCTCAGACCTTCAGTACATCGGAGAGTATGCGTGTGTTTTCGATGAAATTGAGAGATTTACAATTCCACGTAGCGAGTTTCCAATCGCAAGGCCTTTTTCGTCGCTGTGGACTTTGTCTACACTCAGCGAAATAATCTTTTGATATTCATAAGACTGCATTATGATTATTTGCTACAAGAAATCAGTCTGAATTTCATAAATTTATCCTATGATATATAAAATAAAAATATGGAGCAACCTGATTCGAACCTTGATTGTTGAGGTAATGGATCCAGTGACTTACCCGCTAGTATATATCAACACTTGTAATCAGGAAAGCTTAAAGGCGTACAAGAATAACGACGAGTGAAACAAAATCCATTAATAAGTCAGCCTTATGAAATTCCAAAGCAACGATCATAAGTTGAACCTTATGAAATTAATAAAAAATTTCATTAGGGCGAATCTGAAATTGAGAGACTCTCTTTGATTACTTTCTCTTTCATTCATATTTCATTCAGCTTAACATTTTTCATTCTACTATTTATAGAGCGTGCTAGCCAGCACTGTTGTGTTCCTATCTGTACTAAAGAATCCCTCAAAAGGTTTATAATGGCGCAGTAATAAATGAAAGAGAGCAGAGAGGAGAGGATCTCTCATTGTTATATTCGCCCTATTGAAAAAAATCCTAAAACTTTTCGTTGCTAGATTTTGTGACTGTTTGCCTTACAGGGCCTGATGCCAACGCCCTACTTTTCATAGGACCAGGGCCTACCTTCATGGAAGCAATAAGTTCTGTATGGGGCATTTCCCTAAATACAGTGCTAAATACATAGCTAGGTTAAAGCGCCAGTCCTGGTGTTTTTAATGGGCGCTCAAGAGATAATTTTTTTGGCAATTTTAAAACGATTTTCCATTTTGTGCGAACGAATTCTAAATGAGCACTATAAGCAACATTCAATATTTAACTAGCGATTTGAAAGTGGTTCACTGTTGTAGAACCCCTTGGTTCGAAGTACACCTTGAGGCCAGCACCTTGCTATACATATTTGTGCCTTTGTTTTGATTTGCTGTGTTATTTTGACAGAATATTTGAGAGTGTGTTCGTGTGAGTTCATTAATAGGGGCGAATCATCAAGCTTGGGACCGATGTGCTAGTACTGACTGAGCCAAGAAAAAAATCGTATTTGTTCGGGACCTACTGGTCTTAGAGTTAGTCTATGCTATAAATGCGTTTGATTTTACCATTCGTGAGATTACACCAATAATTGTGGGGTTGATATAAACATGAGGTATGTCAAATATACTACAAATGTTAAAGACTGTACCATAGTCGGGAAAAAATGTAGTTTTTACTGCAAGATTTTCGTTCATTGCACAAAGAGAAAATTCGAAAATTCGTTCATTGCACAAAGAGCTACGAATATTTTTTATCCGATTAAAAAGAACATCCGATGGTAGCATGATTGACTGACAGATATATCGACTCGAAATTCAATTGAACAATAGAAGTGCAGTTCTGTTATCCCAGATATCGTTTTGATTTCCGCTGTTATCGCATAACAAATTTAGTTATCACCATTGGCAAATTTTGTTATCATATGTTATCATTTTGAACATACATTTATTTACAAATGTTATTAGTTGAATGCCAAACTATGCTTATTACCAGCAATAAATTTGCTTACAATACAGGATTTGTTATCAAGATGTTCGCAGTGATAAAAAATAAGCTATTGTAAAGGTATTCAACGAGTATTTTTTTGTTATTAATTCTGTTATTTTCCCGAGTGCCCGAGCAGGAGACAACAACATATGAATACCTAATTTGGATCTTGATAACTGGCCTTGGTATTAATGAGCTCAGATTAAGAGGTACAATACCTAAGCAAAATACCTAAGAATTGCAAGCAAAATATCTCACGAATAACTTAACTTGATATTTTGGATACCTGGGAATACCTTAGAGGTACTATCTTAGTATTGTTCATCTCAATTTGGTATTTGCATAACATCGTGGGAACAATTTCATGGTATTATCCTCAGAGTATTTTACCTCTTAATCTGAGCTCTTGAATACCAAGGCCAGCTATCAAGTTATTCGATCCTGCTCGCGGCCT
>JASCZW010014591.1:0-22552 GCA_034211315.2 Aedes japonicus
TTATTGTATTTTAAAGTATTCTTGAGGTTTTTTCTTCGATTATTTGCATTTTGCATTAAAAGGTGTTCCGATCAAAATGTTGTCAAACAGTTATGTGTGAGTGGATCAAAGTTTTTATTAATAATTAAAATGCGTTTTCTTTTTCAAGTTCACTTAATACAGAATACAGGAGAAATATTCAGCTAAGCTTCCTTTTTACCGAATGCGAATTGCCTAGTCTTTCGTTTAACACCTGCCATAAGATTTTGTACAGTCTCCTTGTCCACTTTATTCGCCGCAAAATGCCAGTTTGCCTTGAACTGATTCTCGCTCACAACAGCTTTTTGAATCTTCTTAAGGTTCCGCTTGACGATGGCCCAATATTGTCCGATTTGGCGGAGCTCTGGCGTGTTGGGAGAGTTCTTGTCCTTGGGCATCACTTGAACGTTGTTGGCAGCATACAACTCCATGCCGTTTTTTCCGTAATGGGAAGATACCAAACAACGGTAACAATTGTAAACGCATTGTTACCGTTGCTCTTCAAGCCACAGAAACAGATGGCCTGCCACACCAGATATTTCTTCGCGAACTTTAACAGTCTAATGTGCTTGTCATCATGCTCAGCCACCTTTACCCGTCCGGTTGCCGTATAAAATTCCAGGAAGCTGTTCAAAGTCTGCCTTAACGTAGGTTTCATCGTCCTGTACCACGCAATCAAACTTCGTCAACATCGTCGTGTACAACTTTCGCGATCGTGCTTTGTTTATCGTCGCGATTTGGAGTCACCACTTTTTTGTTAAGTCGACAGTCCAGCTCGTTTTTGAGCTCTATGAGCTTTGCGACATCTCGGATGGTAAGGTTATGGTCCCGCTCGAAGCAGCGGGCAACTCTTTTTGTCGTCACTGTGGCCTCCAGCTTTCGATTTCCCCCGATCCAGCTTTCCTGGCTGTCGGCAAACGTTGACCGAATACTTTCAATAATTTGGTAACTGTTGATTCAGCCGCATTCAGCAGTTTCGCCAACTTAGCGTGAGAGTAGTTTGGATTTTCGCCATGCACATGCAAAATTGTGAAGCGTTGCTTCGAACACATTTTGATAACTGAAGTGCTTATCTCAAAATCAAAATAGAGGCATGATGCTTCACGGACACATCTTTAAAATAAAGGGTGTGCAAAAAAAAATAATGCACGATGAAAGAAAATGTTTCAAGTTTAAGTCGACCAAATTTTGATCGAAACACCCTTTATTATTAACCATTCCAACAACAAAAATAAGATTGAAAAGCAACTAAACGGTTATCTAGCCTCACATTCCTCTGCTTGTCAATACAAAACTGATTCTAGCATCGGTCATCCGTGTAAAGAGGCTTCTTTGAAACTTCAGTTGGTCCATCCCGCAAGAAGAAAGTTGGTTCATCCCGCCGGGTCGAAGAAATAATAACGTGAGCGTTGTTATTATTGTTGCTTTGATCTTGAGAGAAACTTTAAACCTTCGGTAAAATGATTTGAGGACCGAATGTAGCTAAATGCTGCTTTTTTGGACCGAATGTGTGTGTGTGTGTATGTGTGCGCGCTCGCGCGCGCGTGTGTGTGTGTGTACAATCAATCGCACACTAACCGGCAGTGCTTTTATGGAAGAAACGTGTCTGCATTTCTTCGTTGATTTATATGTTACCACGGTGAGCAAACATTTGTAGCCCTGGAGATTGAAGGTGACGGCTCTATTGATAATCCAACGACCCGTTTCAAAAATGCCTGTTCATATCTAGGGGCAAGACAGCTCTTCATCTCGAGCAATTTCAGAGTTGCTTTTGAGGCACCTCGAGTAACTCACGTTACTAGTAGGCGAGATCACTTTCTCTTTTCCACAATAACATTGGGATCGAGAATCGACCAGCTACTGTCAAAACATGTATTCTACTATCTATGCAAATTCATAACTACCATGTTTGATGCTGCGGTTGAAGATTAGCTGGAATTCTTTTTACCATCAAAATGGATGCAATTGTAAGTTTTATTGCACTTATCTTATCAACATATTCCCAAACAAAATTATTTCCTATAGGATGACTTCTAAGATAGCCTCCAAGAAATTGGTGTTGTGCTTCCACACATAAAGAAAATTTTACGGCTGGAAGGACTTGCTGCAAACAGCGCACTTGGTACACTCTCCTGAGATGATATAAATATGGTTCAGGATCAAATCCTCCAAACGCTTCTGCATGGCCTTCAGCGCATCCTACTGTTTTGGATATGCGCCCTTTGGTGTGGAATTGATGTCCTTTGGTGCCGTAGACGTCGACGATCTAGCTGTGCTCTGTGCCGCACGTTTTGCTTCGCAATCCTTGCAGTTCCAGTCCACGTATTCTCATCCACGCCCACACACTCGAAATGATACCAATCACCACAAACATCACATTACACCATCCGGCTGTGTTCAGAAGAATCTCAGAATTTGCATCCAATGTTCACCGTCGCTGATGCTCGAAATCTTTACCGCGATTTGAACGTTTCGACATACCGTAATTTAACAGCTCTCCCCTAACTGCTAACAGGTGTGCCGAAATAGTATGTGGGTAGGCTAGGTTTGATATTTAGTTCAGAATATTACAGTTTAGTTTTACACGAATTTACCTGCCGTATCATTTAGCTTTAAAGGAGAGATGACTCAAATTATTGAGGGTTACCGTCCAAACACAATGATAACGGAAACGGAACGGAAAACGCAAATTTTGACAGTTGCTGCAAATGACTTCGGTATGTCCAATTCGAATCGGCTTGAATCTAGCCTGTTTTCTTTCCGACAAGCAGGTATACTCAGATCGGGCTTTGCCGTTTTCCGTTTCCGTTATCATTGTGTTTGGGCCATTATTCCGAGAGTCAAAGTGACTTTTGTCACTTCGTGAAATGAGAAGAGTCACCTGCAGTGACGTGACTCTTCTGGGTTAATCAAATGGAGAGTCACGTCACTGCAGGTGACTCTTCTCACTTCACCAAGTGACAAACGTCACTTCGACTCTCGGAATAACCCTCATTGTTTTCGCAGTAGTATTACTCATGGTGGTTCGTTGTGACTATGGTTGCAACAACAGGTATCGATTTTCAAATGACAGATTGAGGCGGTTTACGCAAGGAGAATTTATATGATATATTAAAATTTTAAACACCTGCAGCCGAATTCCCGTGTTCAAAGAAAAATATCAAAAATGTCTTCAAGAAAAGAAATTCTCCTAATCTCTTTCTCTTCAACCAATTTTCTTCTCTTTCACTCGAATTCCGAAACATTGAAGAGAAAGAGAAAATAATTATTTCACTTGAAGAAAAAAATGTGCTTTTCGTTATGACCGCTAGATGGCATTAAGAAGTTTTTCTCAAATAATAGTTCAAAACGTCCTGTTGCTCATTAGATTTTTTTCTGCGATCTTTTTAATTGTTTTGATATTTTGCACCGAATAGGCTTTCTCATCAAATTTTAACGACATATTAGTCTATTCTTAATAATATAGTTCAAACTACGCAAGTAAAACTACGCCAAGTGACTCAAACGGGTACGTATAAACATTTAATTGATCAGTCATCAAATGACAAAATCTTCATTAAGATATTTTCAAAACTTATTCTAGAAAAGTCCATGTTTGTTAACAAACGGTGATCAATCTACCTGTTCCAAGGTAATCCTCATCGTTGTTAGAACCTGTAAATGTACCGGTATTGTAGTGGTTCTTTCATTTTTTAAAGGAATCTCATTTAGAGGTCGATCCATCAAATCGATGAGCTTCTCTGCCAAACATTTTGGCATTCGAAACAGTTTTTCAAAATTTCCATCCAATACTTCGAATGGATTGCTTATGTCTCTCAAACACCGACGATGTCGAATCAATTTTAACTTTTTCTGTCGCTTGTACCACTTATTTCTTGCGATATAATAAGAAACAATTAATGCGTCCATGTTAAAGACCGATCAAAACAACTGTATTTATATGACTTGATAACATTTATGAGCAGCAGCAATTTTCTTCATGTGTTTCTTCCGCATAAATCTGGAAGAGAAAATTAATTTCTTTTTCTTTTCCAAACGTCAAAAATTTTCTTTCCACAAACATTCGAATTCCACATAAAGAAAATTTTGAAAATCTCTTCGGAATTTTCTTTTCTTCGAAGAAATTTTGTGCTCGGAATTCGGCTGCTGAACCCTACACCCTGGGTGTTATTTTTTATAGACACTGCTTTTTGTTTTCTGCAAATTATGCAGAAAGAAACACTCTTTTTTATCGCTTTTCTCTGCTGTTTCCATGCTAAATTCCAGGTTTACAAATGGTTCTCGATGTTCGCGGGAATTAAATTTAGTGACGTCTGACGCACTTCTTTACGTCTATCGTCGTGTCGATACCACCTGTGCATCCGATGAAAGCTCACAAACTAAGTTGAACAGGATTTGCAGGAACAACCTCATCCTCATCTAATACTGGGCCAACGTTCCTGCATAACTTGTTCCGACGGTGGCATTCAAAGTCTCACTATCCGTCAGTGGTTTATTTCGTATTGTCTGTCCTACAGTTGACATTATCCTCACCTTGGCCGCTTCAATTTTCCCCTTCGGACTCAAAACTAAGAGTAGAGGCTCAGACGACACTGGACCTTATGAATAAAAGTTTATAATTTACTTTCACCCATGTTTATCTTATGAGTGAAAGTAAAGTATACCTTTTGCCTTCTTTGTTTAAAAATAAAACTGACGATAGGAGGTTTAACAAAATGGAGTAACAAAAAGCAAAAAAAAAATCGATGAACATCGATTAAATTTCGAGGCACATCGAGTTACTCGCGAGTGACACCGTGCATAAAAGTAACTCAGAGTAGGCCTGTCTCACCCCTAGGTTCATATACGTAAATTCTGAGGTCATCATCATGTACAATAAGCCCCGTATAAAAATCTTCACATAGCAAATGGATATGTGAAGAATTTTCACACTTCCAGAATCAAAAATAGGCATTCTTGATCCTGGCGTGTATATAGAGAAAGAGAGGAAATCGTTTCTATGATAAAGCTTGCTTCAGATAGAATTGGAACAAAAACAATTGCCTGTATTTCAGTTATTTATTATTGAATTCAAGATCTTTTTTTATACAAATGTAGCGTTTTCTTCATACTTTTAAGAAAAAATGCGGATAAAATTATTCGTCACAATTTCCAAGGAATTCTCGAATTATTCCTGTAACACGGCTCATTAGGCGGCGCACACCTTCTTCGTCCATCGTTTTAGCTATCTTATTCCACCAGGTCTTCATCTGATTGATACTCTTTTTGGTATAGTTCCGACGTCATTGTCTTATTTGTAAAGAAAACTTTCGTTTTTTTGCCACAGCTGCAAATGCCCTCCCAAATCATGAATTTTCGTGCAAATTTGTTGGCAAAAACAAATTTAAATTTGGCTGGAACATCCCCCCGAGCCGTTTCCAAGTAAAATTTTTGACCTGGGATTTGCCCAAAGTCAGCCTTGACATGGGTTTCATCGTCCATCAGAAGACACCCGTCGAACTTGGTCGGCACCTGGTCGTATAGCTTCCGAGCACGGATTTTGGCCACACTATTCTGTTTTATGGTCCGATTTGGCTGTTTGCTAGCTCGATACAACTTGATTTCTTCCCGGAGTCGAGTTCTCCTCGCGGTACTATGGGCAGCACCGAATTTTCTGGCCAAATCACGGTCCGACAGATTGGGATTCCTCTTAATCGTCTTCAAAATCTTACCACGCAGTTTCCGGTCGACAGTTCCACTCCGACGATTGGCTTGAGGCTTCCGAATCGTCGTCAATGTTTCCTTATACCGTTTGATAACGCGCCATACGGTATTTCTGGGCAATTTCAGCTGTTTAGCTAGCCTAGATGCAGACCACAATGGATTTTCCAAATAACTGTGCACATTTGTTTCCCTTCTTTCGGCTTCCATGTTGATTGTTTACAAAGTACAGTCGATTTGCGGAATGTTAAAAATACACACGTGAAGCTGACAAAATTCCCGACACGTGGGTGCCAAGAACTTCCAAATCCGTCCACCAGGAGCGCCACAATATGAGCAAAAGTTTGTTCCAATTCTAAATGAAGCAAGCCTTACAAATCGACCTCACCAAGTTCCTTATCCAATGGAGAAAAGCTCCTCCGGGCACAACACATTTTTAGTGGGAATCGATTAAATTCACATAGCACTCGTACATCTATAATTGCAATTTTATTTTTGTAGAATAAACCGAAAACAACGCAGCAAAATCAAAACACGTCAGCTTCAAAGCACGGCTTGCTGCGATCATTGCTGATTTTTTAAACGGAATGTAGAAAAATTAAAAACTTTTTATGTTCGGATATTTAAATTAAATGATCTTCCACTTTTGCACAATGCTCTCATTTTCCAGAATTTTGAAATGATATCCACAATAGAAAATAGAAACGTAGTCCTACGCTGCAAAGACAAATAATTCGCGTATATCCAATGCAATTTAACTAGGAATAAGAGAAGATAACTCAATTCCGATGTGAGCTGAAATAGCCGAGCCAATCTGTCTCACCTTTAACGAGATCTAATCTAAAACAATAAAACATGAATTGGGAATCATTAGCAAGTAATTTATCGAGGTAATAGATAACCGTCTCAAGTCTCGATATCAATCTTTCGCCATGCTCAATTTCCACACTCCGGTTCGCGGGGACAAAAACACTGCAAGCAACCGTTGCTAATGCAGTAGCAACATTATCCACTCAAATCGCTGAGAGCAAACCATGTGTCGTTTCATCTTGTCATCGCTTTCGCAGGCATTGAAATCACCAACGACGGCGGTGACAGTTAAGCCATGCCAGGTGGAGTCATCTATTGTTTGCCTCATTGAATCGACAACGGTCGACCAGAGCCATCATCATCATCATCATCATCATCAGATCGCTGACGAAAGCTTCATGCGTGGGTGGGTTGGGAAAAGCTCTTCGCCATCATCATCGTCGTCAGTGTCGCGTTCATTGATGAGCGCATCTCATCATCATTACCTACCATTTATTACCGTGCACCAATACGGAAAACGAGAGTGAAATTTCAGCTTAGTACTTTAGGTGCGCGAATTCATAATGCCCTCCAATTCAGTTGTGTTCTAGATACGGTTGCGATCGCGCGGGTTTCAATAGTCTCGGGGTACATCTGTTGAAGAAGTGAACTACAGGACTTCGAAAATTGTTCAGCTGACGATAATGATTCGCGAATTTGCCGGTCGTTTCTGTATTCAGTTTTTGTTTGTTCTGTCGACGACAGTACACAATCATGGTAAATAGCGGAAGTCGTGTTTGGGATGTTTTTGTCTCAGTGATTAGGTTTAAGCAATATTATTTATAGGTTATTGTTTTTTTTTAATGGAGCTCAGCTGCAGTGAAATGTGAAATGATAGAAAGGTCGTGGATTCCGGCATACCATTCAAATGAAAATATTTTCGGGCAATTTCCATGTGACGTTTTTGACGTATCCCTAGTGAGCTGAAAACCAAAAGGATCAAAACTATACTCGAGCTTTCTCTCAACAACACTGTTTTGAATTTGTGATGGTTTAACTTGTAGATATACAGCTTCAATTGTCATACAAATTTAACTTGAAAAAACGAACTGGCTTGGTGATTTCGCGCTGCAAGTGTAAATATAAGTTTAGTGCCTGTAATAAAATTGATAACAATGTGAAAATTGGTACAGCGATCATTTATCAGTTCTATACCAACCTCTCTAATCCTCGTTCAAAAGGCTAGTATACAGCTCAAAAGTAATGTGCGTTAGGATAGGACAAATAATGGTAAAGAAATGATTTTACTGTCGAAATTACATACCTTGTATGCAGTTTCGGAACGTTTGTAACGTCCGACCATGTAATCTAAAAGGAGCTGTCACTTTTCCTTGCGGAATATCATTTCGTTCGATTAACTATTCTTAGAAAAACTGACATGTCACCCATACCGGAGCAGTTGTCCAAATTACTTCGGTAAAAATGGTAAAAATTACTTCAGGCCTTTACTGCCAACTGCATGCTAGTCTAAAACGAACAAGGGCCTATTAAACTGGAACATGGCGTTACGCTTATTATCTTAACTATTTTGGTATTTCAAGCTAATCACAATCAGCGAATTAAAGGAGAATCTTATCTCTATAGTGCACCCTGAAAGTTATTGAGAGCTTGTGATACATTGTACTATTGTTGCATCAGTATGATTGTGTGCCTAGAGAGTCGAAAAATGTTCCTTGACAATAAAGTTCCTAAGCCAGACCAGGAATCGAAAGTAGTTATGGTTCATATCTACACCGTTACCGACTAACAAGAACTCAAAATCTCCCTGCACGGAAAAAAATCCGTTTCCGTTTTCATGTTTTCATTCATCATAAAAAATCATGACACAAACTTTCATCTTGTTTTATTAATTCATAAATCTTATTCATGGTTTCATTATTGAAATGATAGATGATTATTGAAATGATAGAAGTCTTGTTAACCTATACTCTTAACTTGTGTTTTTTTTTAACGGGATGGAAAATCTGAATACAGACTCCTGAAGAACTCCCCCCCGGGACAATCTTTCAGTATTATGTCGGGGAAGGGCTATGTGCGTTAAGCACCCGCTTATGTCTAACTACTTCAGGCTTTAGTAGTTAGATGATCCATCTGGCCTGTCGCTGATTATTTCGCCACTTGACCTGTAGCTCTAAGACAATCTAGGAGGCCGCCGTCCCAAGTGTCCTGTTCTTGCCACATTCTCTGGACGAGATTGTCCAGGACCGTGTCCCAACCGCCAACGGCCATCATGCCGTTCCTTCCGTCCCCTTACCAGGAGCCTGCGCTAGCTCCCCTGTACCACTGGGCTATTCGACATCATGCGGGATAACGCCGATATAGCCATAGAGGCTTTCTTGCAGGCGTAAATCGACTGATAAAGGATAGCTTATCGTCGATCATTACCCCCAAGTACCTCAAAGACCCCTTCGATTCAATTATGCAGTTAACTGCACTAATCTTCGCGTGTTGCTCCGATTTTCGGTTGTTAACAACCATGACCTCGGTCTTATGATGGGCCAACTCCAGTTTCCTGGAGCTCATCCATCTCTCCCCAATGCCAATGGAGTGCGAAGGCCGTAAGCTCAACCTCATCGATGGATTCACCACATATCTCCAGGGTGATGTCGTCTGCAAACCCGACGATCTCCACCTCGTTCGGAAATTCAAGCCGCAGTAACTCTTTGTACATCGTGTTCCATAGCACCGGGCCCAGAAACGAACCTTGCGGGACGCCTGCGGTGATCTGAACACGTTTCTGGCCTATCTATGTATTGTACACTAGTACGCGATCCTGGAAATAACTTCGCAGAATCTTGTTCAGGTATCCCGGAACATGAAGGCGTTGAAGCGAGTCAGCGATATGGGTGGCTGGCGCTATTGAACGCATTTTGCATGCCGAGGGTGTCCACTACACAGTAGCGGACACCTCGCCTCTTGCGCTGGATTGTCATTTCGGCCGTCTTGGTGACGGACAGAATGGCATCCACCGTCGACTTCCCTTTGCGGAAGAAAAACTGGTTTTTTGACAGACCACCAGGATCTCTGGTCATGGCTCCCTGTAATAGCGAATCGCAAGGTGGTCGCTATAGGTGTAGCCATCCTCCACTTTCCAGTTGTTCAACAGCCCGGGCTGCAGAACGACACGTCGATAATCGACTTCGCTCCTTTTATATTCTAGGATATTTTACTACCAATGATGGCGATGGCCAGCAGAATCTGGCCCCTTGGGTTGGTAAGGCGACTGCCCCATTCTAATGCCCAGGCGTTGAATTCGTCCGCTACTACCAGCGGGCTACGCTCAGTTAGTTCCGTTGTTACCAGATCTACCATTTGTGTGAACTGGTCAATCGACCATCTCGGCGGCGCCATTGCAGCGGCAAATGAACACTCTATTCACTTTTGCGACCGCGAAGCCCTCGTTTGAGGTGGACACAGCCTCCTGGACTGGGAACTTGCACGTCATCCATAGTACCGCCTTGTTAGACCTATCCGCAAACCAATTTCCGTTACCGGCAGGGATACGGTATGGGTCGGATATTACTGCGATATCCGTTCCTGACTCGTGAACTGGCTGACACAGAAGTTGCTGAGCCGCCTCATAGTGGTTAAGATTCAATTGTTGTGCCCGCACTGTGTTTAGCTTTTCGGTTTACCCTTGCAGGCCGGGCACTTAGGACCTCCCGTGACGTGCTTGTCATCTGGTTTCCCAGAGCACGTCATGCATTTAGGGGGCTTCGTACAGTTCCGGACTATGACCTTTTCCTCCCCCTAGATCGCTCCTATCGGGGCCTTTCCCACAACATATGCTCGCTTTCGAGGCACTTAAAGCACGCCTTGGGCGGCTGGTTTAGACCGGTAGTCTTATTGTTGCCACTTGTTTCCCAAGTGGACCCTTTTGCAGCCGTATGGCTGTTGTGGCAACCTCGACCCACACTGGGCCTTGATGGCCGTGGAAATATCGCCAGCTTCCGTGATCTCGTCCAAGTTTTTACATTGCCGAGTCACTAACGTGACTAGAGCACGTACCTCTACTCCCGCTCCTAGGGCCTGTTCGGCCAGATTTTTATACGCTGGGCCCTTCAGCTTGGTGTCCTTCTTAAGCTCTAAGATCATTTCGCCGGTGCGAGTACGGCGGATACAACTTAGCATCACCGCGCATCGCCTTACGGATTTCGGAGTACTTAGACTCTTCGGTCTTCACGATGAGCGCCTCATCGCGGTTACGCTTTCGAGCCAGACTTCGATACACTTTTTCTTTCTGAAGTCTTTCTCCCCTTTTCCGGACCTTGTCCAAGGGTTTTCCCTGCCTCTGAAAGGGTCATCGCTCGTCCCTCTTTTGTTGTCCTGTTCATTACTGGAACCGGCCCTATCGCTTAGGCCAGCCCTTGGTGCCGGGGTCACTCACTTCAAGCCCCGCAGGACGTGCGGTTGGACCCAGTAATTTATTTATTTATTTATTGTTTTTGTCTTCGATTAAAAATATAACGCACAGACATTGGCTTAATTACTATCCCTTATCTTTAATTTAAAAGTATTCTTGCTTACATTAAAATCATACAGGTGGTAAACATCATTGAACACTGCACAACAAACATCGAGAGGGTTATTCTGCCCGTACTGTGTACGATGAACAGAACGTCGAAGAAATTGCGTTCTCCGAATAGATCTTGAAGGAGCGTTGAAATTGAGCTTTGCCAAGAGTTCGGAGCAGTCAATGTTATGTCCAAGCAGGTCAAACACGAAAAGTTGTTGTAGATTTCTCCGCCTACTTCGTAGAGTTGGTAGATTGATGAGTGCGCAGCGATGTTCATAAGGCGGCAGTAGGAATCGATTTCGCCAAGGAAGCCTTCGGAGTGCATATCTAACGAAACTTTTTTGTACTCGTTCTATGCGATCAATCTGAACGGCATGATATGGGGCCCAAACTGTAACCCCATATTCTAGTAAGCTACGAACAAGAGATATATATAATGCCTTCAGACAATACACGTCGGTGAATTTTCTGGTGTTACGTTTGATAAGTCCTAGTACAGCGAAGGCTTTTGCTATAGCAGATGAGATGTGTTCAGCAAAACGCAACTTGGAATCAAGCGTTATTCCTAAGTCCTTGATTAGCGAGACTCGTTCTACCGTGGCAGTGTGCATTGAGTATTCGAATACTGTTGGTGTGCGTATCCGAGTGAACGAGATTACATTGCATTTCTTAACGTTCACCTCCATTCCATTTCTAGCGCACCAATCCAAGACATTGTCAACGTCCATCTGCAATGCACAGCAGTCCACCAGGGATGTTATGACTCGAAAAATTTTTAGGTCATCTGCGTACATTATTTTGAAAGACTTCAATTCATTGCAGAGATCATTCACAAACAGCACGAAGAGAAGTGGCCCGAGATGGCTACCTTGAGGAACGCCTGATGTGATAACAAATGGAACCGAAAGTGTCGCACCTAGTCGCACAGATGCATTACGGTTTGTCAGGTACGAGAAGATCCAATTTGTCAACCAAACTGGAAAACCAATTCGTCTTAGTTTTTCCACTACCAGATTATGCGGGACTCTGTCAAATGCTTTCGAAAAGTCAATGTAAACCGCATCGATCTGTTGACGTTTTTCAATTATGTCGATCAGCTTTGAAACATAGCTCATTAAATTCGTAGTGGTTGATCGCTTTCTGACAAATCCATGCTGGTCAGCAGTGATAATATGCAGAATTGCAGGGTAAAGAACATCTAAGAGCATGCTTTCAAAAACCTTCGGAAGGCAGCTCAGAATGGAAATTCCTCTGTAATTCTTGACATCGTGCACGTTGCCCGATTTGTGGATTGGCGTTATCAGAGCCTCTTTCCATTTCACAGGAAACACACTTTCAGCAATGGAACGATTGAAAAGCAGAGAAGCTGGTTGAGCCAATGAAGCAGAGCACTTCTTAATAAAGATCGGCTGTAGTCCGTCTGATCCTGGTCCCTTAGAACTGTCGATACCACGCAGTTTTGTGTACACATCATGTTGCGTGAATGAAGTCGTAGGCAGATTTAGGTCGAACGAATGCAGACTACTCAAGTATGATTCTGACACTGGTGCTGATCTATTGCTAAGCACACTTTGGAAGAATGAAGAGAAAAGATTTGCAGAGTCAATCGGTGTCGTTGAGGTATTATCTTCGTAGCTAACCAGCGGGGAATTCCACGAGATGCCGTTCGATTACGTAGATAAGTCCAGAACTGCTTTGGGTCGTCCTTCATGTTGCTCTCAAGCCGGTGAATGTATGATTGAAAACATGACGTGTTCAGAGCGTGGAATTGGGATTCCAAACCGCGCACTAAAGCTTTATGCTCTTCAGTTTTAGCCCGAAAATATCGTTTACGAGCTTTTCGTAGCCTATTACGAAGATTTCGCAGTTCCCCGTTCCACCATGGCTGTTTATTGTCGGGCCGACGTGTACGCTTCCTCAATGGTACGCATTGTTCAAAAACTGCTTCCAGTTCAAGATAAAATCGGGTCACAGCATCGTCTAAGGTGCCTAATGTTAAAATACCGTTCCAATCGGTTTGTGAGATTTCAGCATCAAGTTCGTCATAATCGCATTGGTTAAAGTCGTAGAAGATCTCAACGTTGGTATTGCCCGATGAGATGTGTAAAGCATCAATGGACAAAACAAACGGCTTATGATGACGGTCCACTTTCATTAAAGGCAAGGGCGGTTCTAGTATTTCACAAACACTGGAGTTACTCACAAACGCTAGATCAAGCAACCTCTCATTCTCGTTCAGCAAGTGATTCATTTGCGACAAGCCGGAAGCAATAATGTTTTCAACTAGCGATAACTCTTGTTCCGACGAAGCATTGATTGGTATAAAGCATCCCACGTCGTCATCGAAACTCCAGCGAATGTGTGGTAAGTTGTAGTCGCCAACAATTACAACACTATCCCTGGTACTTGCCTGTGTGTACAACTCATTGACACACGCTGCATGCTGTTCATACAGAGCAGGTTCACTGTTAGGAGGCAGATAGATCGCACACACAAAAAGCGAAGCGGCCCCGTCGGTAACACGAACCATTAACTGCTCAAGTCGACGGGCTTCACTAACGTCCACAATATAGTAAGCAGAGACACTTACGCGAAACCCGCGAATATTGGGGACGAAAATCGGCTTCCAAAAGCAAGTTCACACGCGCAGCACCAAAATCGAGCCCTCGATTGACAGAATAACCGCAATAGATGGGGTCGAAGAGCTCGCCCTCGTTCCGCGAAATATTAACAATAGGGAGGAGGCAGTCCCATGCTGCCTATCCAAATCGTTTCACTTGGGTGCCCTGATGGTCCCTCCCTTTCCCCGTTATATGTTATTTAATATTTAGTATATTTTGTTGTGGTCATTTGATCGCTTATCTTGTGTTAGAAAAATTGGCTAAAAGTTGAATTGGTTGGGGTTACAATACCGTTCTTTACTCATTGCTTCACTTTGTTGTAGGGTCCAGGTTGTCTTCTCGCTGTGTCATATGGTATTGCTCGCGGTCATGATATAGGGAAGAGAACAGGAGAAAGGAGAGAACGCATTAGTAATTAGTAACATGCTATGCGCATGTGAGATTTTCATGATATGATGATATTTTCACAACGGCCGTTCATCATTCCATTTGGTTCAGGCCAAGCTATCAGTGGTACGTGAGCGCGATACAACGCGTTACTTTTTCCTGTTGAGATGGCGGATTCGTCCGTGCCTTGACTTACCCCGCACTGGGATGTTAGGCAAAGGTAACGTCCTTGGTTCGAGTACTACTTTACCCATGCCCTCTCGCTCAATTTTAAACACTTTCTCTTCATATCTTTCATTCTAGCGAACATTACTGTCCACTCTTGGTGCCTCATGGCGATGAGCGAACATCTTCTTCTACATCATAATCGTTACTCCACGCACGGAGATTACAAAATATAACAATTAGAGTACGGAACAGACATTTTATTTTTGAACATGTATTATGATACTGTGTATTATAATGCAGAATAACTTGTGTACTCTTGGCATAATTACATGGTACGATATCAGGGCAAACTATGACTGCAAACCATTATGCTGGCTCATCATAGGTAATACACGCTTCTGGAATCATTGTTTAACGTACTTTTGAGTGTTCATTGTCCCCGATGGACCCTACGGGCTAGATATTTTGCCACACCACCCCCTTCTTGCCCAATTTTTCGTTGGAATTGGCCTTTTCTGTTTCGGGTATATCCTTGTCCTTGCGTAACGTAACGATACGTTGTCCGGAATGGGTTTCCAATTCAATTTCGAATTCGTTTTATCGTCTATGATTATGTACCCACAATTACTACACAAAATAGTTTTTGGCCACTTTGTTTCATAGATGATTTGCGTTCTTTTTGGGTTTCTTCTGCTTACTGCTTACTTACTGCTTGTAGACTTCGGTATCTCTACTCTTTTTTAACTACATCCGAACGGAAGCATCCCTGCTATCCTTGTCATACCACTTTTAAAACCCTCTTCCTTTGTCAATTACCTTAAGGAGATTCCATTCACAGTTCACCATTTGGGTACGATGCTGTTTCACTGCTTAGGAGTAAGCATACGCATCTTGAAAGACAAGCAGAAACAACGTTTTTTATGCTATGACGTAAAGCAATGTGCAAACAAAACGACACAGCTAAAAAATTAGAAAAATAATTATTCGATTGAAAATGATTGTTAACACTGGGTGTGTTTATATTGGCAACACAAATATTTTAATTATTCGGTTTAAAACAAGATTTACATGTACACATCTAGGTTGTAGGTTGATTAGAAAGAAAGGAAAAAAAAACAGAAAGCCAGTGTAGTTGTTCCAAACATAAAGAACTCATCAAGAGAATAGTTTTGAATCAAATTGAAAGAATAATTATGTGTACCAACCATGGAAAGCTGGCATGTTGTCAAAGTAATTTCTACAATTGGAATTCTACTATACTATAAATCCTAGTAAAAAACAGTTGAATATGATATTTCAAAATCCATCATTTTAAAATTGATTTGAGACTAATCTGATAGATGATGTTTTAACGGCGCAAAAATCGGTTAGTTTTAACTTTCGTAACAATGACTTATGTGTTAGCGAATAACGTTAAATCACAAAGGCACCTCTCCAGTTACATAAAGTTTTGAATTGATTTGTCAAACTAACGAGTTGATCGAAAGTCATTCCAAGAACATGATAATTTTATCATATCGATGATTTTGATCCAAAGGCCTACATCATTCCTCCTATAAACCTAATTAGCAAGAAAAAATAAGGCTAAAAATAATAACCCATCAGTCCCATTCCGGCCAAACGCGAATAAAATATTTGTATATTAATCCAACTCTTCAATCCATACCCTAGCTCATTCGATCGTCGAAAGTGAATCCGCTGGGGGCAGCAGTGCCGTTGCATATCGCAGTGGTGGAACTCCTCCAGCAACCGGACTGGAATCCAAATCATTCTACCGAATAAGCTGTCCGGGCTTGAGCGAATGTGTCCCCTTGGAGGAGTGCCCCGAAATGCTGCTGGAAACTGCTCGCCAATGTTACCGAGGTGACTTTTCACTGTCCTGCGGGGTCAACGAACTGGAGCCACACGTATGCTGTCCGCGTCGTCAGCAGCAGCAACCACTGGGCGGTGGTGTTTTCGACGACCGGAATTCTGATGTCGGATGCGGAAAAAGCATAGTTCAAGGAGATTTCTACCATGGCTTGGGAGCGTACCCCTTTGTGGCGCGAGTCGGATTCAAAAGTGAGTATTTTATATTCTATAAGCAAAAGTTTAGTTTCCCGAAACACCACAAGCAAATATGCTCGAATTTTAATTGCAGTAGAAGCATGTATGCATGGAGGACGATGGGACCATTTAGCGCCATTTGTGCGTGGTCAATGCTATAAAGCCAACCCGTAATTATGGAAATCAGAGCTTAGAAATAGCGCGTTTAATTGCCGTTTTACAACTGTTCTTTTTCCATTGTTTGAAACGAGGAAAATCATTGAGCACCAATTTCACTGTCAATCTGCTTGGTTTGGTCGAACAAAGCAATCTGGGACAGGTAGACTATGAGTGTTACGTCAACTAATGAATAGTTATTTCACATGGCTGCCTTTGTTAGAACCAAATACGTTGGTGCATTGATTCAGGAATGGTTTGGAAATGTGGACAGATTAGTTATCTGCAGGAGTTTTATTCCTTGTATACATTACTGTAAATCGTTTGAAAATTATTTTTTTAATATTTAGAACGGCAAACTTCAATAACTGTAGACTAGATTTCATTATTTTAACAGAATTTGTTCGGGGACCATCCAGCAACGAAGTCATATTTTATATTTTTTTCAAAAATTTGCTGCTCTCTAATCATTTGGAGTCCTTTTGTCAAAATAAATATATTACTGCGCGTTCCTCAATTTTGACATGATGAAGGCCATTTTGTAAAATTGTTTACTTGTTAAACTGTTCTTTAATACTGATACGTTCTGTAAATTTTAGTTCTCTTCCGCAATTTATTTTTTCGGTGGCTTGTTAGTAAATGGTGGTTTCTTGCCGAATATTGAATAAAATTTGCTGAACGGGTTGTTATAAGTCATTAGTCATAGATGTACTGACCCGTAACGCTGGTAGATCACCTTTTCGTGGTGCGTTACGGGGTATCAGATCTACCACCGAACCCTAGTCCGAATTATTTCAAACTAGGGAACATATTTGTTATTTGTAGTCAAAGGAACATATTTTAGTCCTTATTACATTTTTGTTTTATGAAAAGTGACAACACTCGTTTTGCAATTGTGCGAGGATGAGCTTAGAATAAGTAAAACATGGTTAGTCTTTATTTATGTGAATTCTCATTGTCTATTTGATGTTCTATAGTTTGAATTGGTTATGAATAGGGTTCTGATGCATGGTCAGTATCGGGGTCATAGTTTGTTTTTTTTTGCAATGAATCTGATTTTGACTTATACAGGGGCACACCTTTGAAGAGTGCTCTCACTCCTCAAAAGGTTTAAATAGCGGAAACTTTCAATAAAATTCGATTCATTGCCAACAAAACAAACAATGACAACTGTAACAACACCGAATACTTTATCATTTCTCAATAGTGATGAGGTAAATCGACATGCACTAAACAAAAGTTACGGGATATACTACAATACATCTAATTACTGGTCGCAGTGCACATTGGTCCGAAAGGGCGATTTTCAGGAATAAAATAAAAAGTGCACTTAGATGACGTGTAATCGATTTGGTGTCTTCAAGGAAGTTTTTGATAAGATTAAGGCGCATCTGAAAAAGGGGTCGTCCATAAACTGCGTTCATCGGGGCATGATTTATTTTTTTTAACTTTTTTGTGTGACGTTTTAGGCTTTCAAAACATTCTACAAAATTGTAGAACTCACAATTTGCATAAACTTTGCACAAAACATCAACTTGCTATCTTGTTTTTTTTATTGAGATATGAAGCATTTTATATGGGAACCCCTTTAAAACCGGTTTTTTAGCTCTAACTTTTTTCTTTGATTTTTTCTCTGTCTACTATGTTCTAAAAAGTTTTTCCTTTTACTTAAACACACAACTTTTACGAAGACAGCAATACGCTATCTTTTAGAACTGAAATGATACAAGCGTTTTGTTGTTCAAAATATGCCATTTTCCAAGGGTTATATCTCAAAATGGCGCAAACATTTTGGAAATAAAATTACGTGACATTATGGTAAATATTTGACTTAACATTTATATGTTTTAATATATGGGGGGTAATTGATAATTACTAGGTGGGCATGAATCAAAGAAGTGTGGTATCCGGTAAAAATACAGCCTTCAATGAGCTTTTCAATTGTAATTTCTTACTTTGAGTTTTCCGCGGCATTCTATGGTGAAGAAAGTTTTTCTTTTCACAGAAACACACAAAGTTTTGGATGATGGCTGTACTCTAGCCTTTAAATTTGAAAAGATACAGGCATTTGTTTTTATCTAAACATACTGTTTTCAACAATAACAATGAAGGGAGGCGACATGCGACATACTATGTGTTGAGGAAATCAAGTAAGCCATGGAATCGCAGGAAGAGAAAATAATTCACTATCCTAACAATCGTTGCTGAGTACGGTAATAAAAAACAATAATTATCAATCGGAAAAGTGTTTAAAGAAAACTTCATGCCGAAGAAATAAGCAGCTACAAAAGAACGAAAACAATTTGCAAGCAACCCAACCAAAAGCAAATAACAAAATTATTTCAAGTTTTGTTATTCAGTTACGCTGTTTTCATAACAGAGGTTGTTAGAATTTAGATCGCGGATGTTGTTAAAATAACCGAAATTCTAACAAAAAATACTCTAGATATAACAAAATTATAGCAAACTATGATATACATATAACATAAACAAAACAAATTTTGTAACAGTTTTGTTACGATGTAGCAAAATCATATCAGCTAGTGCTAAAATTAATTCACTTTCTTTACGCAGCTTGTGCCTCCCTGGGCATTAAATCATAGTTTGTTATAAGTATGTTTTACAATTATCTAGATGAATTTTTTTTAACAAATTTATATCATAATCAGTTAGTCGTAACAAGGTTTGTTATAATTTTGTTATTTTTATGTTATACGCTTCTGGTCGGGAAACCATCTGAACAATTGGTCCTCTGTCTAGGTGAGTCTAGGCTGAAACTGAACACTATGATTGCGAATGATTTTTTTTTCTAGATATGTCCATTACAATATCCAATATCCAGAAATTGAACGCTTTCTGGATATTGGATATTGTGATGGACATTTCTATAAAAAAATCATTCGCAATCATAATGTTCAGTTTCAGCTTGCGAGGAACTCACGCAAGACGGAGGAACAATTGTTCAAATGGTTTGCATGCAAAGTGTTTTCGTTCTTTTGTAGCTGCTTATTTCTTCGGCTTGAAGTTTTCTTTAAACACTTTTCCGACTGATAATTATTGTTTTTATTACCGTACTCAGCAACGATTGTTAGGATAGTGAATTATTTTCTCTTCCTGCGATTCCATGAGCTTAATTGATTTCCTCAACACATAGTATGTCGCATGTCGCCTCCCTTCATTTTTATTGTTGAAAACAGTATGTTTAGATAAAAACAAATGCCTGTATCTTTTCAAATTTAAAGGCTAGAGTACAGCCATCATCCAAAACTTTGTGTGTTTCTGTGAAAAGAAAAACTTTCTTCACCATAGAATGCCGCGGAAAACTCAAAGTAGAAATTACAATTGAAAGCTCATTGAAGACTGTATTTTTACCGGATACCACCTTCTTTGATTCATGCCCACCTAGTAATTATCAATTACCCCCATATATTAAAACATATAAATGTTAAGTCAAATATTTACCATAATGTCACGTAATTTTATTTCCAAATGTTTGCGCCATTTTGAGATATAACCCTTGGAAAATGGCATATTTTGAACAACAAAACGCTTGTATCATTTCAGTTCTAAAGATAGCGTATTGCTGTCTTCGTAAAAGTTGTGTGTTTAAGTAAAAGGAAAAACATTTAGAACATAGTAGACCGAAGAAAAATCAAGAAAAAAGTTAGAGCTAAAAAACCGGTTTTAAAGTTCCCACATAAAATGCTTCATATCTCAATAAAAAGCAAGATAGCAAGTTGATGTTTTATTGCAAAGTTTATGCAAATTGTAGGTTCTACAATTTTGTAGAATGTTTGAAAGCCTAAAACGTCACACAAAAAAGTTAAAAAAAAATAATCGTGCCCCGATGAACGCAGTTTATGGACGACCCTTTTTCAGATGCGCTAATCTTATCAAAAACTTCCTTGAAGCACCAAATCGATTACACGTCATCTAAGTGCACTTTTTATTTTATTCCTGAAAATCGCCCTTTCGGACCAATGTGCAGTGGTTTATGTCCCGAAAAGAGGAAAAAAAAAAAGAATATTTAAAGACTTCAATAATCTGAATTATTTAGATGTTAAAAAGCTTGTCTTTTAAGCATACTACAGGGTGTCTCACATCAAATTGCATCCCGGAAAAAACGCTGTAGAAAATTACCAATTGGGTATTTTTTCTTCAAACTTTTGGTAGAAGTAGTTTAGAGTGTTTTTTGCTATGTTTTTATCACTGTCAGTTTTTTCGAGAATTGCAAAAAATGGCGTCACCCTCAAAGCAACGTCGCGAATGGATTTGGCGCAAGCACCTGGAAAATCCCCAACTCTCTCATCGGGACATCGGAAAACAACTCCGAATCGTGCAGTCAACGGTGAGTCGTGTGATTAAACGTCACAACGAAACTCTGAGCATCGAACGGAACGAGAAATGCGGTCAGAATGTACGTTCTAGAGTGATCAGGATAACAAGCGTGTCGTGGAAGCGTTTAAGCGGAATCCCAATGCTTCGGTCAGGGATTTGGCCAAAACTGCCAACTCAGTAAGCCAAGCACCGGGAGAGACTGCACACGTATAAAGTACAGAAGGCTTCAAATCGTGACGAATGGAAAAATACGGTGAGAAAGTCACGGGCCCGGATACTGTACTCCCTGATTCTGACGACGTCTCAAGGCGGACTTCTGGCAGATTCTGGAGCTACTGTTATTTACCGCCCAGCACAAGTTTGACGCTCCGCAAGAAGTAAGGAAGCAGACACATTCAAAGTTTGCAAAGAAATACATGATTTGGCAAGCGATCTGCTCATGTGGCAAACGGAGTGCGCCGTTCGTGACTACCGGGACTGTAATCAGGGAGATCTACCTCAACAAGTGTCTACAGAAGCGTCTCCCAAGTAACATTGCCAAAACCATCCAGCTCTATTAAGTTTTATTAAAGTTTTATGAAAGCCATGTGCCAATAGGTTTCACATTATAGTCAGGTTTATGAGAACCTACACATCAAGACTCTCTTTAGGTCCAATACGCATGAACATTTTATATAGACTAAAGGTAGTTATTCAGAGAACCTATAGATGCTGAAAAAAGTATATAACCGTCATAACTCGCCGTTACTCCTTAAAAACTGTCTAGGCGAATTTCGCTTGGGTTGTTTTCAGATAAAAATTAGATTTGTTTCCAAACCACTGGTTCTAAACCGATTTGAATACATTTAGATTTAATTGATAGATTTCTAGTTTCTTAAAATCTCAAAGAGAAGGAGAAACTTTGGTTGGACATCTAATGGCCACCAGGAACCTACTACAATTTAAAAATAAGATGTATAGATCAATTTTGTTGATCTATTTTTCTATCGTCGGATATTTTTACCTTGAGGATTGCATCTGAAAGTTAAAACTTGCATTTTGAGTGCAAGAAAAAAAACCCTGTTGGGGTTGAAGCACTAGTTCTGTAATATCTCTAATTTATCAAACTTTGGGAGTTCCGCATAATCAGAGGAATCTTTGAAATAAGATTCAAGGCAAAAATTGACTTGCCAAATACGTAAAATTTGCATCGTCAATCTAACAATGAGAATCCATGAATCCAACAAATAGCACCTGGTTGAAAAGAAATATCTTTTTAACAGTAGTATTAAATTTTGCCTAAGAAGTATGTATTTACGTGACACACACAGTACGATTGTAAGGTACAATGTAAAATTATATTGATACGTATGGTATATACTTAAGGTTCCATTACCTTTTGTTCATTATTGGTAAATCATAAGTAGTTTATGGTAACGAAACAATGCAAAAAGTTCGCGTCTTTTATGAAATATAAAAAAAAAGAACTGAGTGACATCTTTAAGCATTGAAATTTTCAAAAATTGAAGTAAAGTGAGCCTACACACTTAGATTTTTTTACAGAATTCTGTAAAATTTTGCCGAAGTCTGTAAAAAATGTACCGGAATTTGTAACTTTTTTACCGAAATCAGTTAAACTGGATTGAGAATTCGGTACAATTTTACAGATTTCTGTAAAAAAATCTAAGTGTGTAAAGTTGTTTCGAAATCAACATTCCTCATCTATCAACCATTAAAGACACTTTTTATTTATTCCTCTCTTTCAACAGACACG